>CAKAOH010023000.1:0-22505 GCA_916701665.1 Sebastiscus tertius
GGTGCAGTGGTTAGCACTGGCGCCTCACAGCTAGAGGGTTGCAGGTTCGAATCTGACTTGGGGCCCTTCTGTGTGGAGTTTGCATGTTCTCCCCGTGTTAGCGTGGGTTTTCTCCGGGTACTCCGGTTTCCTCCCACAGTCCAAAGACATGCATGTTAGGTTAATTGTTGACTCTAAATTGCCCATAGGTGTGAATGTGAGCGTGAATGGTTGTCTGTCTCTATGTGTCAGCCCTGCGATGGAC
This sequence comes from Sebastiscus tertius, assembly GCA_916701665.1. Taxonomy (NCBI): domain Eukaryota; kingdom Metazoa; phylum Chordata; class Actinopteri; order Perciformes; family Sebastidae; genus Sebastiscus; species Sebastiscus tertius. The sequence goes on from CAKAOH010023000.1 coordinate 245, forward strand.
TGGCGACCTGTCCAGGGTGTACCCCGCCTTCGCCCAATGTTGGCTGGGATTGGCTCCAGCCCCCCCCGCGACCCCTAACGGGATAAGCGGTTGCAGATGAGAGAGAGAGTGAGAGAGAGAAATTATTCTAAATATGGCGTACACTTATACGGATATCAATTTTCTTAGGCGAGCGTTTCTTTTAGGTGGCTAAAATACGTTTTTCTGCCGGCCCCGTCCACATCACTGTACTGCTCTGGTGCCGGCGCTCCTGTCTGCTTCTCCAAACTGGGGGCGTGCCGACCGTCATCTACTGTAGGTAATACACCTACTATGGATAAGTAGCTCATACATCCCCACTGAGAAACACCCAAACTATCCTTTTAAAGCCTTATTATATGTTGCTACCTTTTTCCTCCTCCATGATTGTTTGTGTGGTTTTCTTTAACTCAACAGGTCACACTGTGAAGCGGGTCATGTGGTTCCGTGTGTCTGCAGAAGGTCGCAGGGAGTTCACTCACCACACTGACCCCAACGAGATCAGCCTGTCGTACCGCGGACGCACCCGGTAGGAGAAACACTCTTTTTAAAAAGATGACACGCTGTAAATGTGAAACATATGACAAATGAACCGTGGGTTGCAGCTACATCGGGGGCAGCTACTCCAGCTGTTCAGTCCAGATCCGTGTTGTGAAGCTGAGTGATGCGGGCCAGTACCACTTCAGGTTTGAGACAGACCAACCACTGGGGAGGTGGACCTCCCCTAACACCATCACCCTCGATGTAACAGGTAGGTTCATGCAAACGAAAGCTGAGCTGGACTCAGTGGTTTTTGTGCATGTGTGTGAATGTCTGTGTGTATTTCAGACCTCCAGGTCCAGGTGCATCCAGCAAGACCTGCCAACATGTTTGGCATCGGAGAGACCGTGTTTGTGGGCTGCCAGGCCAGAGGATGTGCTGCTCCAGGAAGGAGCCTCGCGCTGTACAGGTGTGTTATTGTACATCGGTCACCCAGACAGTGGATCACAGCATCTATTGTAGTTATGATATGATGCTCTGCACACAGGAACGGACTAAACCTGGGCTCCTATGAGAAATGGATGATAATCAACCGCTTTGACCGGCAACATACTGGAGGGTACACCTGTCGACCAATCCCACCTCAGAACGTACAGTCACCATCGCTCTCGCTGGATCTGGGACGTGAGTAATCCCAATCAAAAACACATCTCACAATACCTGCTCTCATCTAAACATGCTTTAAGAGGGAGCATCTGGAACCAGTCGCATGCAAGTATTGTGTTATTTTTGGGACACGACAGAGAACACAAGTAGATAAACGTATTTTAACAATTCTGTTGTGGAAAAATGATCAGTACACACCTGCTATTGGCCCCGATGAAGGTGAAATTATTGAACTACTAAGGGTAAACTGCACTTACATTTTGCATTATTTCATCTCCCCCTTTTTTTCTGTCCTCTTTGTTCCCATTTCTTCCTCCCGTTCCCACCCTCTTCCCCTGCAGACGGTCCACGGTCCACCTCCATAGCAGTCATCCCAGTAGGGGAGGTGTCAGAGGGGGCGTCGGTCACCCTCACCTGCAGTAGTGACGCTGCTCCACCTGTAGAGAGCTTTGCCTGGTTCAAAGGTACAGGACAGCATGTTGCCGTGGTGTTTTCACAAATGATGACAGGACGCTTACTGTTCTGTGTCGTGGATATGAGCTAAGTCTTTGATGACAGGGATGTATGCTGTGCAGTTGGACAAGTGAAGGTCTCTAAATGATTTGTTTTTGGACATTCATGAACAGCTGAAGTTTTGGAAGTTTCCCTCTAGAATTGCAGGAAAAAAAAACGTTATATTTCATAGTACTTTAGATTGTGCTCGTAATGTGAATTCATGTGTGCACTAATCTGTGTGTCTTTATCTGCTCTCCAGACATGGACAGCGGCAGCATCCCAGACAGTTTTAGGCCTCAGCTCCGCCTGTCCCACCTCAAGTACACCGACAGAGGAGAGTACTTCTGCGTAGCACGCAACTCTCTAGGAACAGACCGCTCCAAACCACTGCTACTCAACGTCACTTGTAAGTTTGTTGGATGTTTGCATTGTTACCACAGGCAGTTCAGAATCAAAACTAAACTCTCAGATCAGAATTAACAAACCTTTTCGAACCCATATTAAGTGAGCTTGTATGTTTCTATCTTAGGTCCTGTTGTGTAAATCTGTCAGAGGTTAGTCTGGGTTACACTGATTAGTCAACAGCTCTATTTTAAACTCTAGTCATAACACTGTAGTAATCTTCTGTCATGTGGATCCAGTAGGAAGTGAAACAAACTCTACTGCTGATTTTTCATTCTTTTAACTTTGTTTCTAAGAGTATGCATCAAAATGCAATAGAGCTGAAGAGATTCTTCAATTAATCAACAGAAAATTAATCTGCAACTGTGTTGTAGTCAATTTTTTAAGCAAAAAAATGTCAAACATTCGCCGGTTCCACCTGCTCAGATGTGATGCGATGGATCTGCTGCTGTTCTTTGTGACGCTGGTCCTGCTTACGGCTACTTTCCTTAAAGATAGGGTGGATGCTGTTGTAAAGCTAGCATCATTTGAAAGTAGCATCGCCCCAGGAGCTCTGTCTAAACCCACCTCCTCTCCTTGGGGCTCCTTCCAAGGCAACGCCTCCCCCACACACACAGACACATGCATGAGCACCGCCGCATCGTAACTACTTCACAGACACAGAGCGGGGAGAGGACCTCAACTCAACAACGCTACCTCATGACCAGTAACCGCGGCAGTGCTACTGCAGGGCTGAGTTCTCTCTTCCATTCTCCGTGAAATATGCGGCGGCGACGCGCTTTGAGTTCAGGCCGGTGCACACCAAGGGTAGAGTACGAGCAGGGAGGCAGGGAGGCATCTGATTGGTTCTTTCCAAGCGGACTGTTTTTACAGGATTACAGCAGCTACAGATGACGGCTCTTTTCCGGTTCTTTTTCAGAGCTCATCAGTAATGGATCACTGTCGGAGTGTAAAGACCATTTCAACCAATATAACAAATAGTGTAGACTGGAGAATATCATCAGCCCTGCCTTTAATACCAAAAAATAAAAAGTTTGCAGACTGCATCTATATGTCATATCACCTAGTTTTGCTTGTGATTGGTGGACGTTATCGGCCACTCAGCACGTTCGATACTGCCTCCGTTTCTTTCCACATTCTTTATTGAGAAGCTCTTGGTCAGTTAAATGGATCAAAACATGAACATGAAAGAAACAATGCTCCTGTTTAGACTCTCCAAAGAACACGCGTGTGCTGGTGAGTCCACCGGCTGACATCAGAGAGGGCTCATCTGTAAACCTGAGCTGTGTCAGCCACGCCCACCCTCCTGCCAGCAGGTATGACGAATACTTCAATACTTCTCCTCCAGATTCATCAGTTTCTACCAACTAATACATGATGGTGATGCTGTTTGTTTTTGCTGTTTTTGTCATCACTATCATGATTTTTGCATTTGTCATTATCAGACTTTCACTTTTCTTCACGGTGTTGTGAATAAGAACTGTGCAACATGGACAAAAACTATTTAAATATTGATAAATATTCACCTACTGTATATAAAACCCGGTGTTATATAATCTAATCATCAAGGACCAAAGATTATATTATTGCATATTGCCCAGTCCTACAATCATTTTCATCATCATCATCATCTTCACCGTCCTCCCTCCTGCAGGTATGCTTGGTATCGTATCCTAGGCGACCAGGTGTTGGCTAAAGGAACCTTCCAGAACCTGACGTTCCCCTCAGTGCGTGCTCACCTGGCTGGTCAGTACTACTGCACAGCGTGGAACCGGTTAGGATACCAAACCTCCCCTGTTGCTACACTCACTATACTCTGTAAGTAGTGGCTGTGTCTTTTTTTCAGGGCTAGGTTTGTTATAAATATTTATCTGAGGACATGCTGACACATCTGTCTCTTTGCAGAACATAATTCACCAGACAACAACCTTCCTTAACCCTGTGCGTCTATCTTTCTCTTCCTCTCTCTCCAGACCCTCCTAAAAACACCTCAGTTCTGGCTCGACCCTCCAGCGTGGTGGACGCCGGCCGACCTTTGACCTTGACCTGCAGCAGTCAGGCCAACCCGGCAGTGGACAACTTCACGTGGCACCGCTTAGCTCTGGACGGGGGCTCTGTACAATGTTAGCATCGTAAAAATGTGGTTCCGCTCAAGGTTAACATTATCATCAACTCTATAAGCTGTGCTAAATGTTAATAGTCAGTAAGGTGTCTTTATGCTGTGTGAGCCTCCGGACTGTCTGTTGGTTCGGATCCTCCAACACTCTCTGAATCTTCTTCTCTTTCTGTGCTCCGAGCAGCGTGGGGCAGCAGGTCAGGTCCCGTCTTCACCTTCTCAGAGGTCGGCCCCAGAGAGAGCGGCCAGTACTACTGCGAGGCCAGGAACCGAATCGGAGCCCACAGCTCTCCTGTCCTCACTGTACGAGTCAGAGGTACGTAATCATTCATGTACCGACACTTGTCTTTGTCCTTATCTTGTCTGTCCGTGTGTTTAAAGCAAAAAGAAAGCATTTCGTGTTTGTTAGTATATTTATACAGTGAAATATAAGTCAGCAACTATCAGATAGATTGCCATATCATTTTTTTCAGACATTCATGTTCTCCAGAGGATATATCCTCCTCTGACTTTTCATCTAGCGCCACCAAGAGGTTCACATTTGTGGTTTTGCACCCCGCCCCCCAGGACAAACTGATATAATTTGAATGTCATCATTAGGTCAAATTTTGAATTTGTCCAAACACTTTGGTTTATACCATAGACTGTATATACAGATGGACGACAGCTCCCCAAAAGTGAAGCCAAAACATCTGGATCGCCCCCCAGTGGCTGGCTGCAGTATAGGTCATAAACCCCGCCCCCTCCATGTTAGCAGATGGGACATGGGCCAAACTAAAAGGTCCACGTTAAATACATTTTTCCTAAAGATTCTTTCTGTCATTTAGGTAGCTCTTATCATGCTGATGTTTGTTCAAGTGTTCATTTTTCAGATAAGTTTGGTTTTAATTAGTTATTAAAAAAAAAGGGGGGTGAGACATCATGATTGACAGCTGCTCTGAGTGAAGTAGTCGCAGCCGGAGGCTCGGGAAATATACGACAGAGGAGATGTAACTTTAACTTTCCATAACCGTCACCAGTCTGTGTAATAGAATGTGTCAATTTGATCATAAATGTAGTTATAGAGATTTTATGGTTAGTTGTTGTGTTTTTCTAGCCAAACAGCTACTGTGGTGCTAACGTAGCAGCTAGGTGGCTCACGCTAACGAGCTGCTCCCGTGCTTGACTTATGATTGGCTCGGACGGGTGTGTGGGCGGGACCACGATACAGCGGCTCCAGCCCTCCCCCCCCAACACACACACACACACACACACACACACACACACACACACACACCCCGATCGGTACTGCGCAGACTCTGGCTCCAAATGACGTCAAAATCTGAAGATGGTAGCTCCTGTATCCGGGATATTTTGGCTTCACTTTTGCACAGTGGGAGGAAGTGGAGATGTGTCTTCCATCTATATATACAGTCTATATTTATACATGGTAAACATACTTGCCAAACATCTGCATGTTAGCATTGTCTTGGGGAACATGTTGGCATGTAACTGGGCCTAAATACAGACTAAATACAGCCTCACGTAGCCACTAGCAGAGCTAGACTCTCATGTTCTCCCTAGAAGATTTTTCCTAAATAGCTTCCCAACACTACAGGTACACTCTGTGAGCTGTTTCATTTCATAGCAACCTTTGAGACAAAGAAATGTTATTTATGTGGTGATTTTCATGAGTTGTGAAGGCCTTCAGTGGTTCATCTTCACTGACACTCCCCTGCTTCTACTGTACTGGTCGTGTACGCTCTGAGTCATTGTACATGCTGTTGTCACTTTAAGAAGTGCAATGGAAGAGATGAGGTGTCTCTGATAAGCTTAGTGAAACACCCCGTCCCATTTTTACATCTATGTTTCTGATTATCTCAGAGAATGAGTTGATTTCTCTGAGGGCTGTTTGGATTCTGTGAGTTAGAAACGACGAGTGATGAAACCTCGCTGCCATTATCGCAGCATGAGGTCCGGGCTCCAGTCTGCGTTGTGTATGGACTCGTGAATGGTTTTCTGACTGTTTTTCTATGAGTCATGGTGAGTCATGTAAAGCCCTCTCTCTATGAGGGCTGATGAGGTGTTGTGGAAAACTACTATTTGAGTCTAGACAGCTGAAGAAGTGGAGTTGGGTTTGGAAATCACAACTGGAAACACAAGTCTCAAGTCTAGACGCCTGCAGGATGATGCAGAGCTCTTCCCCCCCGTTCCTCACTCTCTCTGTTTCTATTTTGATATCACTTCTATTTTTATTCATACTTCCTTTCTTTCTTCCCGTTTCTAATCATGTTGATAACCTCTATTATCATCCTCCCGCTGGCAGGTCGTCTTAAGGTCATTGCGTTGGCGTCAGCTGTAGGGGTGTCTGCTGGACTCATCACTCTCACAGTGGCCATTATGATCAGGTGACAGGAAGTACACTGCTGTTTACTCACTGCTATTTCTGCACTCTACCACATGATTTAAAAAGGATTTCATGGTTTGTTTGCATTACTTTTGCGGTAGAAGTCGTCACTTGGTCATGGTTTGATATTATTGTTCCTGTGTCTTCACAGTAAGAACATGCACAGAGTGGACATGGAGTCAGGAGAAGTAGCAAACAAGGTACAGTACTTATTATATATTATTACTAATATTATTATTTTGTTTTAAACTGAATCTTCATTTTTTGTTTATCCTGTAGCCGACAGTTTAAAAACATGCTTTTCATACTTGATGTAACATCCCACAATGCAGTTCTCTCTGTTAAAGACAAAAAACAACCCTCAGTTTTACTCTTTGTCTTGTTCTGTGTGTGTGTGTGTGTGTGTGTGTGTGTGACCCCAGCGTCCGTCAGTGACAGCTGACACCATGTTCTATGAGTCAGCCCAACAGACCTTTCCAGTGAGAAAGGGCAAGATGTCCGACATACCGGTACGCAACCCAGTACACAAAAATAACTCTAGAAAATAATGACAATTAAGAATTATCCCAAAAAAAATGCCGATCTGTGTGTGTGTGTGTGTGTGTGTGTGTGTGTGTGTGTGTGTGTGTGTGTGCAGGAGGAGCCAGAGGACTTGAGTGACAGCACCCACCCCGCCATCGTTCCTCTGATGGATGCTCCACCAATCACAGAAGTAGAAACTCCCAGCCCCGCCCCCAACTACATCACTGTCCACTACTCCAAGTTGTCCAGGTACATACCGTCCTCCTCCATGTCTGTCCTCTGAACCACATCTCTGTCTATTTCACTCTCCCTCTGTCTCCGTCTTCCCCTTTTCACTCCATCATTTACACCATCTGTTGACCACAGCAGTGATCTACTGTTTCATGTCTTGCATTTTATTTTACAACCACGTTGCTTTCTTCTTTATCTTCCTGTCATCACCTTCTCTCTCGTCTCCTTACACTTTCCTCTCCTTGTCTCTCCTCTCTTTCCTTCTGTGATATCCAACACCGTCCTCCCGTTTATGAGAGGACAATAAATTTCTCATCCCAGTTTTTTTGGACATTAAAAACATTTTTGAATGGTTCTGGAGCAGAATGAGGAGCTGCTTTTATGATCAGAGTCAGATGTCCAGATGAACTCATATGGTTGACTGTTTATTGTTTCTGTTGGGTTCAGTGTGGACCAGGTGCAGGTCCACAACCTGCCACTGGGGGGCGACAAAAAGGCGAAGGATTCCTCCAAAGTTGTTTACACTTTACTGCACCAGCCTCGCCACTGACCGGCAGGAGAACAGGTAAATCAGGTATATGACACTTTACAAACCTCAGAGGTATATGTTAGTTTTTTTCTTTTTGTGTATTTTTTACTTACATAACTTTATAGATTATATACATGGGAATGTCAGTACTATGATCACCCCACATACAGTCAGAAATTGATGAAGTTTTACAAAAATTCAGTGAAGTTGTGCCTCTGGAAGAAAAAAGAAGAGTTTATTAGTTTATCTTAATAATGTACCAAATATGAAGAGTCTCGGTGGTGCAACAAACAAAATTTAAACCCCTGAAAGAAATGTTTTCTATTAAGTTAACTCATGTTTCTACTGTCCTCTACTGTCCTTTTCCATCTTCTTCCTCAGCTGAACAACTCATCAACCTCCTCATGTGAACCAGTCGCTTTACTTCCATTCACACTGTAGGACAGGAAACGACTCCTAGTGACGATGCCTTACTGTCCGCTGTTCTGGGTCAGACGTGTCTTTACGGACTCTCCATAGTTCACCAGACCACGAGGACGACATGTGGTCCTGGTGCTGACTGGGAGTCCAGCTCCTAAACCGTGTTGCATGTCTTTCCCTTTGTTTTCTATGCATCTTACTGCACCACTGTATGCTGCCTGATGAAGCAGAAATGCTTCAAAACTATTACAAAACAAAAGGAAAACTAGCATTCACCATGTTGGCCATGTGCTTGCATCCATACCCACAGTACAGGTTCTATCTACTGTTGCTCTTGAGTTGATAGCTGACACTGAAATACAAGTAAATAGATGATGCTACAGCATCATGTGCATCCTCTCACCACTGAAAAGGGATTTGTATTCAAACATAATTGTCTCCAATAAAAATGACGCTCAAAGACATATTAGTGGAAGAAACCTTTAGAAAATGATTTGACATCTAATAAAGAATAAAGAATATGTAATATTTGACATATGAATTTACAGGCTTATTTTGATTGCTGATGCTGCAACATTTATTCAGTTGATAGAACTTCCATTTAATCAATCTTTCCATTTTTATGTAGAGTAAGCAAAGCCAGCAGTAATGCAATAAAAAATGACATGTTGTAGTTTGTTACACTGAAGAAAAATAAAAGTCCTGTAGCTTGAATGTATGTTGCAATGGTTGCAGCTCACAAACAATTAACAGCTCTGCTCAATAAGAACATCTGATTTTTGTTTTCTCTCTTTGTCTCAGTCTTTGTGAAAAGCTTCATACACTCATTCAAATCAACCAAACTTGTTGTTAACTCAATATCTTCTTTCATTTCAGTGCAACTGGTCTGTTTTGGTATGCTGAAGATGTAAAATGACACATGGAGTCCTGACAGTGAACCATGTTTGGTTATTTAGCAAGCACTGCTAACAAAAGAAAAACACTGTGGCAATAAAGATGTTATCAAAAACAGCAGCATGCACATTGTTTGTATTCTGTGGTAAATCCACTCTACTAATGTGTGTGTCAAATTTAAAGAAAAATCTCCTGCTAACTCTTTTCTTTTGTCTTTTCCCGTTTTAATATTGCTGCAGTGTGTCTGTCTGTCCGTCTGCTCTCAGGATGTGTGAAAGGTTCAGGGAGAGAGGAGGAGCTGATATGTGGAGAGAGGCTGACGAGGGAATGATCTGCGGGTGAGGAGGAGGGTGAGGCAGAGCTGATTAGGGAAGTGGGAACAGGTGTGTGGATGGGCGCGGCAGTCAGGTGACGGGGAGAAAGGAGGGAAAGTCCGAGGACGGATGAAAAATAGCAATGATTTGATTCATTGAGAACTCAGAATGTGTCTATAGAGGAGGGACATAGAGACAAAAGTGTGACACTTTTGGAGAAAATTCAGTCTATAAGACATCTTAACAAGTGCATAATCATTAATAATTGTAACAATTATTACAGTCTAATGAGTGCTTTCTACTGCATTGGTTCCTGACCTTTTAGTCTTGTGACCCCTTCAAATGAAGCATGTGTGACCCTTCACCACAGGTTATGGCCTTAGTTAGGAGCAGTTCAACCAAAGAAGGATTGTTTCCATCTTAGATTGTTTAGATTGCCTGGAGAGGTGAATGGATCCAGTATTTCCAAAGAAAAAAGAAAAAAACAAGAAAAATACGGAAAAATAACATTTGTGTATAACAGAAAATATTTATTTTTCCCTTTTAGTCCTTCAGTTATTTTAATTCCTTTAATCGTTGTGTGACCCCTCACATTCATTCCCCAGGTGGGGAACCACTTCTGTTGTAGATTATCTTTTTCTCTACTCTGAGGGCACTTTTGATTTCTCGCTCATTTTGGAAAAAAAACTGTTAACATGTGCAGTATTTCTACAGCAATTTAAAAGACAGATTCAAATCTATATTGGCATAATTTAGATGTCTTTTTCCTGCTGGTTGACACTTGTGTTGTATCAAAAATAGAAAGATGCCACTGAGAACAAAATATCTCCATAAAGCAGCTGGCAGGCAGCAGTGTTGTTGCCCTAAATGTTCCTAAGATGTCATCTAGGGGCTTTCACCACACCGTCATTTAAAACTGAAAAAAGAAACACACTGTAATGCTTCTGGCTCATCTTTGAATGTAACACTAAGAAGACATGTGGGAGCATTCTGGGGTCTGAACCAGTTTATAATGAAAATAAATCTGTTGCAAAGAAGTTTACTCCCACAAAAATATATATATTCATTCTGCTTGTTTGATTAACTCTTTCATCCATTCTGATTACAAATGTGGGACAGTGGATTGCACTATTTTTTCTTTCACAACTTTTTCACTTTTTCTTGCATTACATATAACTCAACATCACAGTCCGTACTAAAGCAATACATTACATATCACTCAACATCACAGTCCGTACTAAAGCAATAACTTGTATTCCTGAGATCTTGCTCTCTAACCCACTTGGTGCTGCAAGAGGAAATGTTTGGTGCAATAAATGTGCATAATATCATGTACTTATTGTGACATTTCCTCTCTTGATATGGAGCTGCAGTAGACATATTTGGGTGGGGTAATGTGCTTAAAGTTATGACAAAAGTCTGCACTTAGTCATAATGGTTCATGATATTAGAGGTAAAAAACAGACGAAAAATCTGCACACTTTACTGATACTGATAGCTCCGAGCAATTTCATTTATAAAAGCAACTTTTCGATCAAAGAGGCATGGTCAAATAATATTAAGATTCTTATTGTAACCCTCCAGTGATTTGCATTGTCGGGTGCACGGTCCAGTAACACCCCCCTGTGGACAAGGACAGACCATGCTGGCGATGACGATGTGGGACCAGCTGTTTGTGACATGTCGGCCACATGTTTTCTGTTCTGTTTCCTGTATCCCAGATTAAAACTGGCTTTCAACTAAGAAACCTTCAGTGGAGCTGACCTCTAAACCTGCAACGTGTCCAAAGACAATCAGGAGATTTAAGAGAGTTTTAAGAAACTGAGTTTATAAATCCCTGTAGTCAGATCACAAAGCAGTCACACTCAGTAGGGTTTGCTTGAAGGTGCAAGATATAAGGAATATAATTCCTACGGATCTTCCTCACATGGACATTCAGCCTGTAAGGAGCTCAAACACACAAATCCTGTGGAGGTCCGAGGAGCCATCGCAACACCAACTCATCTCATACTGACGCTTCGCCAGACCCCTCGGCATCACTTTTTGGTCGCAGTAACACGTGCTTAATGTTGTGAATTAAGATTCAAGACCTTTATTTGTTCCCGAGGGGCAATTGGTTTTGCTGCAGTAGCAATAACAACAACAGCTCATCACATAAGACAATATACACATACATCATCACAGACTGAAAAAAACACTTAAAAACACCTTAAAAAAACCACTTAAATACAGGGGTAAAAAAGGTGAAACCTTGAAGTACAGATGTTAAAAGACAAACAAAAACACGCTTAGGTTCAGGCAACAGAGCCGCTTAGTTAGGTTTAGGAAAAAACAACATGGTTGGGCTTAATATGACAACATTTGTATAGTAAAAATGTGACTTGAACACGGGACATCAACGAATAGCTGATCGTAAAGTGAAACGTAACGCACGGGATACAAACACGGTCTCCTGGATGAAAGCCTTGTGTTTATTGGACCCATCCACCTAATGTGTGTCTCTTTCGCTCTCTATCATACGTCACCACAAAAGGCACCTTCGCAGCAGTATCGAACGCCGACGGCCGTGACAAAGCGACGGTATTTGTCTCCGAACAGGCCATCTACACCTCAGGATGAAACCATCTATCCTTTGCATGTAATGTTTCATTGCACCATCACACTGTTAAGTCACTAATTACAGTAGTACAATATGTTTGATGCCCATCATTCATGTCCTACAGACACCCAGGGACATTTGAAGACACATGGCGAGAGGAAACTGCAGGTGCTGCTTTGCAGGGTGACGGCTGTGTGCTCTGCTGGATCCTGAGCATGTAGTGTACTGTACTGTCTATGTGTGTTCAGAGTCAGGTCCTATTACTGTATGTGAGGCTTTCTTACTTCATATAACGAGCACTGTGAATGTGATGACGATGTGATGAGAGGAAGCGGGGAGGGGACACCCTCCCACTTCTGCTTTTCACTCCACAAAATCACCCCCCCAGGAAAGTACAAAGCAATAAGTCAGCACGCTTTAGTTGGTGTCGGTGAGTACAATTAACTCTAATTTACATAAATGTGTTTTTGACATTGTTCTCTGCTGTAAACAGACTGAATATTAATCTGAGTCCTGATGTTGCAGGTTGAATTTAACAATGGAGAGTTTAATTGTGATTATTCTGGTAATAATGCCAGGTAAGGAAACATATTCTTTAAATGAATGTATAGAAAAACTGCAATAAAATGATTATACAACTGACTTTTAATACATTTCATACCATCTAATTTGGGTATTTTATGGATCTTATGACCAAATACAGTGGGGATAAATAGCTACAGCTAAATTTAACATTTAATAATTTGACAGTGTCTTTTTTTATTTTTGCCCAAAGGTGTGTGGAGCGGATCCTGGAGGGTGACCCCTGAGGATCAGTGTGCTCTGAGAAGGACATCAGTAGTTCTCAAGTGCCAGTATGACTATCCTTTCGGTCATATTGTGACTGCAGCCGGCTGGTCTAAAGCACTGTATGTGTCTGGTGAGTGGGAGAAGTTTCTCCTCTCACAGCTCCCTTCACCCCCACACCACTTTAAATATGTGGGCAACTACAGGAGCGACTGTAGTCTGCTGGTCAACGATGTCCAACACACCGATGAAGGAGAATACTTCTTTAATTTTGTGACGATACTCAACAGATGGAGAAGTTAAATACCTGCTCATCTGTCCGTAAGAGGTAATAACTAAATAATGGTGAATTCCTCATGAATTAAATGTTTAAGTGAAATTAATCAACTTCTGTTTCTGAATCAGAGTTGACTGCTGTTGTCCAGCCGAGCGCTGTGACAGAGGGACACGATGTCAGTCTGGACTGTGTGTCAGGTTGTTCTACGCCTATAAACATCGTCTGGTTCAGAGATGGACAACGGGTACCAAAGCCAGTCTTCCAGGCCGGCAGAGAGGATGCTGGGAGGTACCACTGTGCCGTCCTGGAACAAGAGACGGTCAGATCTGCTTCCGTGGCTCTGAATGTTCTATGTAAGTACATGAATAACACTACAAAACATTTCAAAGTTGTTATGAAATGTTCCTGTTTCTCAGTTATTTTGAAGCCTAAAAGTCACCTTAATACTCTGATGTTTTGGCTGTGTAGTGTAGATGAATGATGAATTATGCTGAGGGCTTGTTGAGCACGTGTTTAGTGTGACGGAAAAAGTGACGCCGAGGGGTCTGACGAAGCGTCAGTATGTGACGAGTTGGGATGAGAACTTCTGATTTCTCTCTCATTTTGGGATAAAACTGTTAACACGTGTTTGTAGTGTGTAGTGCCGTGGGCACGACGACTCTGTGATCTACGCTTCACTGGCTTAGTCCAGCTGAGTGTTACCGTAAACTTCCACTTGCCTCGTCATGTGGTGTCTCACTCTAAAGATAGTTATGAAAAGGTCAGTCTCTCAGGAGAGTTAAATTGAGATCTTAGAGCATCTTTTTTTATTATACTTTGTATTTATGTATATTACTGTTTTTGCAAGGCTTTTTTTCCCTAGTCTGTACAGTAATACTTACTGAATAACAATGTTGAATATTTTTATATACTAAAGGGATATACTAAACATCAGATTACTGTATACTAGTAAAATTATTCTTTACTGCAGTCTGTACATTAAAAATGTATAGATAAACTGTGATATTATTACATAATGATAATGGACAAGTTGTTGTTATTTCAATACAAAACTCAATGCAACAATTTCCATTTACAGTATTTATTTATTTATTTCTCTTGCACACATCATAATTGCCATAAATGTACATGAACATCATTTCAAAGGGGGAGCTGGTGGTGAGAAGTTTGGGACTTTATGGATACACATTAAATCACATTCTGTTTAGTCAAATCAGTGCCAGAGAGGGTTCAAATGTATTTTGCAGTTGTGTTCACATCCAATTCTTTCTTTAGGCCAGGTGCAGGGCGCAGATTCAGTGACATCTACAGTAGTAGAATTATACATTATACTTTTGATAATGTATCTTGACATCAGCAGGGTGCTGTCATTTGTGTGCCTACCTTTACCTTAAAGTTTGTCATGTTGGCCCCAGATTGGGTCGAAACACTTCCTTTTTACAGTCCAGTAAAGTCTTGAGAGATTTAGTCTAGTGTGTGGATTCTCTCCATTTGTACTTAAATTGATTTGCTTTGTGTAAAGCACTTTTCTTTTAATGCGTAAAGTCAAAGTCCTGTAAAAGATGTGTGTTGTGTTTTTATGTTAGATAGAGGGGAGCATAGGGGGAGTTTTAGTATATAATACTATACATCAGTCATGGTAGAGTAAACACACTCCTGACAGTTGATATGATGAGACATCATTTCAAATCTGGTGATCAATATGTGGTGCAGTAAAAGAACTCTTTTCTGAGAACATTATTTAGGTTACGTTATTGCACTCTTGGCTTTAAGATCATCTGTAACACGTCTCAAATAAACATCTACATAAACAAGACTAATATTTACAAGACATTAACACAATACTGATTTCAATGTATCTTCACCCGTTCATGTGGGAATTTGATAAAGACAAACCTTGAATGAATAATTATTTTTCATACAGAATTCAGGCTACTGCACATAAAAAAAGACATTTATCATACAAGTAAGAGTTTAATTATGAAATGTGATCCTTACGATGTGAAAGGTTTGATGTGATTTTACAAAATAAAGCTCACCTGGGAATGTTTTAGTTACTCATTAGCAATATTCATAAATTACTGACATTTTAGATCTCTAATTGTCTTTGTGTGTGTCTGTGTCTTAGTGTTACACAATGTAAAAGTACTAAAAGAGTTGAGTTTACACAAGATCTGTACTGATCTTTATTAAAGTCTGCACTCTTTGTGGCTTTCTGTGCACGCTGAAGAAAGTGACTCATGAGGAACAAGATAAAACCTCTACATGAGGAAGTTAACTTATTGTATGAGTCCTTGTTATCACATCTAGAGTGAACCTGAGCCTTTACAAGTCTCAATTCAATGTATTGCTGCTTAGCTCACAAGTTACAGTGGTTATTTCTAACTTTACTTCTGGACATCGCAGTAGTATGCAGCTAAAAAGTACAAGAAGAGAAAAAAAGCCATCTCATAAAAATAATTTCATTATATTTCACAAAACTGGTTGCTTAAATCCAGTTTAGTGATTCTAATATTATTTCACCTTTGCCCTTTTATCAATATTTAACTTCATAATAACAGAGTGCTCCTTACTGATCTGTTTAAAACATCATGTTTCTTTGTGTATCTCTGCAGAGATTCTGGGTATCTATTAAAGAGGACCTATTGTGCTTATTTTCAGGTGCATACGTGTGTTTTGGGTTTCTACTAGAACGTGTTTACACGCTTTAATGTTCAAAAAACACGAACCAAACTCTTTGGACCCCGCATTAACTAGCCTTGTTTGAGGGTGTGCCAAACTAGCCGTTATGCAAATGTGTTACTTGGTGACATCACCACGTTACGGGAAAAAAAAGGCTGGACTTCAAGCGAGGGGTTTCAGGCAGTTCAGGAGCAGCGTTTCTGTCGGGCAGAGTAACTCTCTTTGGTGTGGACTTTGTAACTTTGCAGACCTTTAACATGCACAAAGAAACTCTATAACACACTAAAGGAAAGAGAAAAAGCTTAATAGGTTCCATTTAAGTAGTAGCATGTAACAATGTGGGAAGGTTCAGGAAGAGATTAAATCCTCAATAAAAACAGTTTTTAGGTAAGAAGGAGAATGTGGAACCGTGATATGAGGGGAACGTCACAGCCTTTCATCACCCCGTCCAACTGCTCCCCCGTTGACATCTTCGAGATCTTTTAATATTGTCATCCAAGAGTAGAAAAAGTGGAAGAAATTGGGGCAGGAATCTCATGTCCGGGCCATTTTGTGAAGCCCCGGTGAGTTCTGATAGTTCTGGAGGAGACGGACGGGAGAAGCAGAAATTTGTTAAACACATCTGTAATGTGACAAGAGGAAATTACAGATGTGGTCAACTAAAACATCAACACCAATCTCTACATGTACGTAACATGAATGTAGGAACGTTGAACACGAGTGTGTGTGTATCTGATGGTGGCACAACATTTATCAAGACATTTTGTTTCCTTAATTTGGCAATCACATGTTTTGTGTGTGTGTGTGTGTGTGTGTGTGTGTGTGTGTGTGTGTGTGTGTGTGTGTTTGAGGGAAAACTAGCTCGCTGAGTGGTTTATAGATGACCTGAATGCAATTCACTTGGTGGTAAAGGACCTGCTATCTGTATGTCCTTGGTTGTGCATTATAGCGTTGTGACAACACAATAAATACAGCATTACAATAAAAACATATCAAAGAATAAAGAGTCCAGTCTCTCACCCTCATAGCCGTAGATATCCAGGGCAGAAATCGGGACACTCTGGTGTAGACGCCAGGCTTCTTGGCCATGGCACAGCCAATTCCCCAGCTCACCACCCCCAGCAGACGATACCGCCTGGTCTTAGACAGGCAGTCTTCGGCCACAAAAGGACCGCCGCTGTCTCCCTGAAACCACAGAGGATCATAGCAGTTCTCACACACATTATAACTACACAAACATGAACAGAAATTCAAGTAAATAGGAATCCAATAACATATCAAACAACCAGGTATATATGCACTGGGTACACGCAGGCATTCAATTAATCAGATTAAACAAAGCAGATAAAGAATTAGAAACCCAAAAGCATTTATGCATCAACACAGTACTGATATACTCTGACCTGGCAGGCATCAGTGCCTCCTTTCTCATAACCAGCACAGAACATACTGGTGGTGATCTGGTTGTCATAGTAATCGGGAGCGTTACAGACGGCGTCGCTGATGATGGGGACGTGCGCTTCCTGGAGAATATCTGCCTGAATACCTGCAAGAGAGAAACAGGAAAAACATTTAAACAACAATACTATGGAGGGGTTTTATCTAACATTAAGTAATGCAATTATCAATTACTCTACGCTCACCTTTCTATGTATTTATGTAAATCAAAATGTACACTGGTGTTGTTGTTATTATACACTGTTATTATAGCACAAAGGGGTGGCGTAACAAAAACTGATACAGCATAGTATCACGATATTTTCGGCAATATCATATCGATACACGGATGTGAAGTATTGATCTTTCACTATATAAACTATTCACACTAGTCACAATCTGATGGCGTGCTTGCATGCCCGTCTTCAGAGGTTGTAGCGTGCTCATACGAAAATAGAAAACCGAATGAATCAATCGCTACCAACCATGTCATACTAACTTGTCGGGAAGACGCAAAATATTGTCGAAGGAAAACTGGCACGGCCGTTTTCAACGGGTTCCCCTTGACCTCTGACCTCCAGATATGTGAATAAAAAACTCTGAGATGGACAAAGGGTAAACTGTTTATTAGATCAAACTGATGTTGACAAACTGCATCATTTGCAGTCGAAATAAATCACAATATATCTTATCGTAATACTCAGCATATCGCAAAATATATAAAAACGTAATAACATTGATTAAATGATCATTTCATATGAAGGGGCCTCTGGTGATTCTCACCCCGACTGTAATAGCACATATTGAGTATGTTGATACGAGGAATGTAAATCATGTCATCCCATTGTCACAGTGGAATAACAGTACAGTTGTATTGAAATACAGACTCACCATAGTAATCTACATTCCCCCAGCCTGTCACTGTTCCCATCTGTCCGTCTATCAGTCTTTGACCGTACGCTGGCAGGCAGATAGGCTGGATATATTCTACACACACAAACACACAGAACAGAATAACACCTCACATGTGTCAGGAAAGAGAGACAAGAAGTGGAAGTGCATCGCATTCAGTCATTGTAAATCAATGGCCAGGAACCACCATTCTTTCTTACCGTACACTGTATGAATGAACTGAAACTGTTAGGTTCAGTCTAATGTTTAGGTTAGCTCCTGCCTTGTTCTTACTAACAATCATAATATGTAATATATTTGCTTTTATTGTCATCTGTGCACAGGCTAAAAGAGAACCGTTCTCATTGGATCATGCTGCCTCAGGCAAGGGTGGATTAATGAACAGAATATGTATGAAACAGGTAACTTATCATCCACAATGTGAAAAAAACAGGAGATTAAAGCTATTAACCACATGCTTTTCTATTAGTCTATCAACAACACTGAACAATGCACTCTACAGAGAGACATTTAACTTAGACTGCCTTATACTTGTGTTATTCTCACTTTGGTCACTCACTCTGCAGAGGTTACAACACTGGTACATTTTAGTCTATAAGATCATCTCTGGCAAACGTCCGATTTACTTAAACCAGAAGTTTGTAATTCTCCAAAACAGTTATAATCTAAGGTCACATAAATGGCCTCAGTTTAAAGTTCTTCTATCAGTACAGAAGCTGGTAAAACAAGCCTGATCCACTACGGTCCTGGTCCTGGTCCTGGAACCATCTGCAGGCCAAGCTTAAACTGGAGAGCCTTATCTCTTTAAATTATTTTAAACATAGAATAAAGGAAGTGGTCACTGCAAGCTGCAGTTGTTTCAATTAATTAGCAAACCCATGACCAACATGCTGCCCTGTTAATGCTCTGTTTAATGATGTCATGTATTTTGTCGTACCTATTGTTGCTGTCGTGATTCAGTGTTGTCTTGTTATGTGTTGGATGCTGCTATTTGACCCCGTCTCGGCTCCGTCTCACTTGTAAAAGAGGTTTTAATCTCAATGTGACTTCCTAGTTAAATAAAGGTTATGATGAGTGGACTTCGTGTCGTGGTTGTAATTATGAAGGACAAACACTAGATGTCAGAAGTGACCCACTGAAACATTTAGCTTTTAGAGTTTCTTCTACTGCATAATATGACTTGTTATTAACCAACATCAATGACTCAACAATCATCTAAAAACTAAAAGCTGGTGAGAACAACCATATTTTCCAACATGACTGTTTACAGTCAGGTTTCCTTTACATTTAAGAAACTTGATCCACTGCCTTGTTCTTCCTCTAATCGACTATATCACAGGTCTTCATCATTCTGTGAACTCTTCTTGGTCAGTGCAGATAATGTAAATACAGTATATTTGCATTTAGATATTTGCCTCGTAAGTATGTTGATTTAGTTTGATTTAGTTTGCTGGACTGTTAAAAATGTGCAGAGCTGTGACACAAAGTTAATCTCTGTCTCTTTCAGACCTAAAATGCCGGTGTAAACCACACTCATCCTTTAACCTGCTTCATTACGTTACAGACAGATGACTCTTGTAAGAACGACTGTACCTTTCTCACTATCAAAGTGTGGATATTAAACTGAATGAGTCCTGGGATTAGAGAGAGAGCATCAAACAAGAGAGGAACCGGTGTTTACTGTCCAGCGCTGATATAATTATGTTTAATAAAAGAACTTTTGTCCTGCTGACTCAAATCTGGGAAACAGGAAACCTAAAGCAGGTAAATGACCGTAAAGACTGCCCCTCTTTGCCATTCATCTCTAATCACTGTAATCATGCAATCAAGGTGTGTGTTGATGAGTGTGTTTCTTGTGTGTGTGTGTGTGCGTGTGTGTGTTTCTTGTGTGTGTGTGTGTGTGTGTGTGTGTGTGGGTGTGTGTGTGCGTGCGTGTGTGTGACCTACCGTTGAAAGTGAGGGGTTGTGTGAGGGCCAGAACAGCAATGTCCCTGCTGTTGTCGTCAATGCTGGCGTCTACAAAGGGCAGGTAGCTGCTGTGGTAGACGATGGTGTTCACCTCCGCCACGTTGGCGTTGACTGGTTTACTATAGATGGAGCCCAGCAGCACACGCCAGCGATTGACAAAGCGATACCGCCTAGGATGAAATTTAAAAAAAATAATAAATTAAATTAAAAATCAAATGTGATTTCTGTATAAATTCAGGCTTGATTTCTTACTCTCGGAAGCAGTGAGCTGCTGAGACAATCCAGCGGTTTGAGATGATGGTTCCTCCGCACTGATGAACTCCGTCGTACTCCAGTCTGACCTGCCAAGGCCAGCTGCCCTGCCTCGCGTCCACGCCGCCAACTATACGGTCTGCTGCAAAACTACGTCTGCCACAGTCTGCCGAGGAGGGAGAGAGGAGAGAGTTTACTGTCTGGGTGAACTGTAGGTGAGACAATTAAACATTGTTGTAGACTGAGTAACATGATGTCATATCCGCTCCGTATCCGTCAACCAAAACAAACCGCATTAGGTATAAAACATTGGAGGGTCAGCGTGGATACGACCTGCACCCTCACATGTTAAATCCAGCGTGGTAAACACTACACATCCAGTAAAGGATGGAAACACTTTGGGTTTCACACATTGACAGGAAAAGCAGAGCTAGACATCACGGCTAAAGCTACATGCTAACTCTGTCATGGACAGGAAACGTTATCGTATCGTAACGCGACGGTCGAGCCGGCCATCGCTCAAATGGGCCAACGCTAGAACTGTAGAGCACCCATATACTGACATTTATGTTAAATACA
Organism: Sebastiscus tertius; assembly: GCA_916701665.1. Lineage (NCBI taxonomy): Eukaryota > Metazoa > Chordata > Actinopteri > Perciformes > Sebastidae > Sebastiscus > Sebastiscus tertius. The sequence continues at coordinate 21,210 of CAKAOH010023000.1, forward strand.
TTGAAACGGCCCCGATGGAGCTGACCATGGATGGATAAAGAGAACGGAGCTGACGGGAGAGCTAGAGACCACCTTGGAGAAGTTAGGTGTTAACAAAGGGAACTGTATATACAAAATACATCTATGGAAATAAGATTGATTGGATTATATTCACCAGAAATATAAAACATTACATGTCCCTTATAAATTAAAAAGGAAAGTACCACTACTCTGTGAGGGAAATGTCTTTATTCTTTGATTTTTGGGTTACTGGATAATAAATAATTCCTGACAATGACTGATATATTTGACTTCAGGACATCTCTGACAACATACATGCTGAAAATCAAACATTTTTATTAATTTAGATATTTTCCAAAGTAAAAATCCCTAGAAGTGTATGATTCAACTTAAAAAAGTTAATATCGAATCACAATACTTGTAGAATACTTAAAAATTGCAATACATATCGAATTGGCACCCAAGTATCTCAGGAGAAAGATAGAGTATGCAAGAATGAGAATGGGTGAGTGACAAGAGAGCAATAAAAGCAATAAAAGCTAAGTAAGTGAACATGAGATAAGCCAAAAGAGGGAGAGAAACAATGACAGACAGTCACAGACAACGAGTTGTATGGGAGGATGACGAGCCCAGCATGTGGTGAAAGATGAGCGGTGGGTATCTGAGTGCAGATCTGAGCTCCCGTCTTACCTTGACACAACAGTGTGAGGACCTCTCTGCTCTCACAGTCACTGAAACACAGACAGAAACAGAAAAACATCAGAACTGAGTTACTGTTCAGCTTTTCTCTGCGTCAACCGAGTAGACGAGTGAAAGAAAGAGCAACAGAGAGGACAGTGTGGTGGAAGGTTAGACTGCTGTGAGACAGGTGCAGGGATCAAACAGACAGGTGTTTGTTACCATGGGAACAATGAGTCTTTGATTTTCTTGCCATAGCTGAGCTCTTGCTGTTTGACACAGAAGAACTCTCCACCGTCTCCGCTGGCCTCCGGCACCAACGTGACCGAGTAGTTCACCACGCTGAAACAAACACACAGACACACACCCACTTCAGTGTCCTGTTTCACATCATGCTGCATGAAAACACAGAGATAAAACAAAAAAGATCTCACCTGATGAAGCCCACTTCTTCACAGCTGATGCTGGCCAGCAGCTCATCGGCTGAGGAGGAACACACCTGACGCCACCTCCTCTGGGCGGAGTCAAAGACTCTGAGACGCTGGTCAGCAGAATTTACCTGGACTGTAGGGAACGACACAAAACACGCTTGGTACAACAGCTCCTGCTTACCTGTAA
>CAKAOH010023001.1:0-15503 GCA_916701665.1 Sebastiscus tertius
ACTACAGATAGTTTCAGTACGGTTATCTGTGTGTAAAAAACTAAACCTTGTTACTGTGGAAGTCCTGATCTGCCTCAGAGCTTTTCAGATTGTTCATCACTTCACCGTCTGTAGCAACGGAGTCAATAACGTAGCTAGATATGCTAGTGTAGGTTATCTGAGGCCACTTCTTCAAGTCGTCCTCCATCCCTCCATAGTAGAAGGCTGAGCTATGATCACATTATCCTGTTTGAGCTGTGATAGGTGGTGTTCACATGTTTTACTAGATTCATTGATACAATCGCTCTAGGAGAGACGATGAGCGTAGCATTGCCATGGAAAACGATTCAGTGACGCGACGCGCCGGAAGTTACGGACATAATTCACTGAAGGCATCGTGGGGGCTAGGAATAAGGTGGACATATCAAAGTGAGGCAGGTTGCAACTACACATTGAAATATAGTTTTGGAGATTAAGTGATAAAATTCACTTTATAATCAAGTGTTTTAAAAGGATTGAGTTCCCACAATCATCTTCACAAGGAGATTAAATGACCTCCAGTTAATATCAGTGGACAAACTGCCAAAATGAAACGTATCGGTGAAAATCTTTCACATTAAAAAGGAGGCAACTGTGTCTCGTAGTGCCATTCAACCAAGGCAAAATGTACACTATGGTGCTACCAAACTGATGAGTAGCGCTACACTTCCCAGGATACACTTTAAACTTTAAAATCTTCAAATATCAATGTTGCTCTGGATAGAACATTTAGACTAAGAGATTTAATATTAAGACATGGATAAATCTAGCATTAAATGCTGTTAGAATCCGTTTTTAATGGGATATTTAGGCGGTGCTTTGGCTCGTTTTAGATTAAGAGCAGGTGTATCTGGTAAAAATAAAAATTAAATTGGAATCATCCTTTAACTGGCTTTTCTGACACAAGTTAAACAATTTGATCTGGTAGCTTCATCCTGGCCTTGAGTAGAAAACCCTAAAATAAACCAAAGTGAACAACTCACCGCAGCACATTTTAAAAATAAAAATCACATTATAAAAACACTACAGTCCAATCAGCTCATACTGAGGATTAGGAAAAGAGATAGATAATATACTGTATATTACTGTTGCAAGTCTCTTACACGTATGTATTTATAGTCCGGGGGCTGCGTTCACAAAGCCTCCACGGACAGCAGTGCTGGTCCAGGGTCGCTGACACGAAGGAGCGGACGTGACCTTTGACCCTGGCTCAGGATGACAAGCTTCGTGAGTGCAGCTCTGGTGGAAGTGTGGAAGCGTTTATATAAGACCAATACCACAGCACACAGTCACTGGCTGAAATGTTAGGCTGAAATGTTATGAATGACTACAAAAGATCAAACATTTTAAAAATAATGGCATAAGCCCGCCCGCTCTCTTTATTGTTAAATGCTGTTATACGGAGGCTGAATGATGACTCAACAAAGCTGGTGGCGCTCGTTTTCCCCAACCAGCGTAAACGTGGGCCGGTGGCCTTTGTCATCACAGTTTAATTTATTACTCAATGGGAGAACTACTGTATCTCACAATGTTAAAGGTATGAGTTAACGGACTACACTGACTTTATGGGAGTTTGGCTTTTTAATCGTTTTAACAAAAACATTACAAGAGATCCAGCATCACATTTCTCTACCTGGTGCATGTCCACTTATAACGTCAGGTCAAAGGGACTTTTTAAACTAAATCTTACATTTATTTTAAAGATTTTAAAATATTACACTTGAGCATTTTGAATGCTATTTGTAACTGTTTTATCTTTATATATGTTTTTCTTAATAATATGTTTCCTTGAGCACAGGTCTCTGTTGACAATGAGACTGCCTGTTTAAATAAAGGAATAAATTAAGACATTAAAGACACAAACAATATTGTAAACAGACGCATTGCTAATCAAAATTGAAAACACAAGATTGGAAATTGCCTTAATTGATTTCTGTGATATGTCTTTTATGAAACAGACTAAGAAAAGACAACAATTACACTTAGATTATTAATGTTTTCTGATGCAGTCTAAGGTTTATTTACATAACAAGTCCTCTGAATTATAATCAGTTGAGAAACACGCACATTTTTGATCAAAGTAAACGTGGTCAAAAAATTTGATAAGATTGGACCTTTAAGCAGCTGTGGAGAATATTATACAAAATATGAAGATTTTCAACAAACCAAACTTGGTATCGGTTTTCATTCTGTGTCTAATTGTAAATTAATTTCTGGAAAAAATAATCTAAATCATTAAGTCTGTCATAAATTAAAACATAAAACTTCAGCTGTTTTTAAAAGGAAATTAAAGACCTATCTTTTTAATCTGGCTTTTAATTCGGAGTAATGTTATGGCCTTAGTTTTTAAGTTTTAATGATTGTATTTAACATTATTTTTTAGCCATGGTGTTTATTTTATTTCATCTTATTGACATTTATTTTCAAAATTGTATTGTTTTATTGTTAGGGTTTTTAGTTTTTTAGTCTTACAAAATCGATCTATTGTTGTCTATTTCTGTTGTTACTTTGGGCTTCTTGTTTGTATGAAAGGTGCTATATAAATACATCAAGTTGAGTTGAGTTGTTTATCCAGGAGGTCTACTAACTCTACAAAGTCTTAAGTAGCTCCAAAGACTCTTTTTCATCCCTGATTTGATTGATATTTGAACAAAACTCTGCAGGACATTAAAACCAAGCTAGGTAATGATGCTCCGGCTACATGCTATATGTTCAACTGTTAGCATGCACACCAGCCAGAGTTCATTACACAAAGAGGAGTTTGGTGCTGATTCTCATGTTGGTTAATAAGGTGACCAAACTCTCACAATGACAGTGTAGTCTCTTAAGGAGAGTGCACATCTTTCGTAAATGGATTTTTTCCCTGATTTTCCTGACTTGTTTTTATAAATTCTCTCTCAACATTTGGCAGATAAGTTCAGATTGCACTATAATGAGTTGTTCTTGTGCTATACCATGTGCTTTGTAAACACATTATCCCCGTACTCACTGGGGGCCCACCTGACTACGGCTATTACAGGTTCTCAACCTGCAATATTAATAAGAATTATCACTCCAATATGTCGGGAGGGTTTGTTTTTCACAGCTGAGTGTTAGTGGTTAGAAATGAGCTGACGGGGGGAGGGTGCTGAAATGGTGTGTGTTGATTGCGCCATACACCCTGGGTGGTTAGACGCACAAACCTCTAGGGTTTCAGTTCAAGAATAGGTGTTGTCAGGGGCAACCGAGCAAGCTGAAATGACCAACTTGTTGCTGTAGAAGTGCTCAATGTTCAGAGAGGCTGCATGTGTGTGGATGTATGTATGACTGAATTTTACTGTTAGAATGTGAACATTCACCAAATCCCTTCATTTCCACCTCAGTGTCTCAAGGCCCCCCCCCGCCCCCCCCCTACTCCCACCATGCCCTCGTCTCACTCTATTTCAAAATGTTTAATCTGACCACTCGTTCTCGTCGAGCTCGGAGTCGTCGTCGGACTCGCTGTACTCCACGGCGATGCGGCGCGACAGGATGGTGGCCACGTCGTTGCCGACGGGCTCCCTCTTGGCCTCCTGCTCCCTCTGCTCCTGCACCTTCCTCAGCTGGATACCTGGAGGGGATGAAGGAAGGGGGGGACATAGGAAGTGAGCAGGGGCGTGACTCGAAGTTCTGGGGTCCATGGCAACAGCTCAACAACGGTGGTCAGGTGTCATGTGTCATCAGAGCGGTGTTTCTGGTTTTCTTATGAACCGTCACGTGACTGATAAATCAACATAGATACCAACTTTACAAAACAATGTATGTTCAATTAATAAATATAGACTCATGGGTACCCATAGAACCCATTTACATTCACATATCAAGGAACCCCTTTGAAGATGGAAATGACAGTTCTTCCTCGCCTCGTTTGGAGCGTTATTTAACCTCCTTATCGACAAGCTGCTATGACAGTTTGTACCGATGGATTCCTGAGCTTTTCTATCTTCACTCTAGCTTTAAAACTTAGCCCGCTACAAGTTAAAAAACTCAAATTGCGTTGATGCAATTAAGAAATTAGTGGTGTTACAACAAATTTGCGTTAACATGTTATTATCACGTTAACTTTGACAGCCCTAGTTACTTCATTAATTCTTTTATTACTGCATTCATTTGACTTAAAGGTCCCATATTATGGTAATTTTCAGGTTCATACATGTACATTATTTTCCTCGTACTGTTTCCCTGAATATACCTGTATTTACCCTCCGTCTCAAATACTAAGCTTTGGCGCATTTCAATGGAATTGCAATGGAATTGCGTTGCTAGGCAACAGTTTGGATCCATGTTTACTTCCTGTCAGCTGATGTCATTCACATACACTGCAACCAGAAATTACCTGGGACACATTTAGAATATTTATGTTTAAAACTGTGTAATGGTCTACATATTGTATATTTGTGACATCACAAAATGACAGAAATCCTGACGCACAGTTTCTGAATACGGGCTGTGTGTATTTCTCCAAGGATTGAGCGTTTGTTTCAATACTTTTACAGTATTTATATATCACTTAAACCTGCTTTATGATAAAAAAAGACATGAATATCTCACTTTTTACAATATGGGACCTTTAAAGGGAAGTTAAATTCAGGTCCCATATTGTAAAAAGTAAGATTTTCATGTCTTTTATATTATAAAGCAGGTTTATGTGCTATATAAATACTGTGAAAGTATCGAAATGCTCAATCCTTGGAGGAATACACACACATCGTTTTCAGAAATTGTGCGTTTGAAACAAGCCGTTAGGATTTCTGTCTATTTTTGATGTCACCAATATAGATCATTACACAGTTTTAAATGTGAACATTCTAAATGTGTCTCAGTTTATTTCCTGTTGCAGTGTATGTGAATGACATCAGCTGACAGGAAGTAAACATGGAACCAAACTGTTGCTTAGCAACGCAATTCTGTTGCAATTCCATTGAAATGCACTAAAATGGAGCGTTTCAGACAGAGGGTGAATAAAGGCATATTCATTCAGATAGTATGAGGAAAATAATGTGTTTTTTTACATTACAGCATGTAAACATGTTTTGTAGAAACACAAAATACAAGTATGAACCTGAAAATGAGCACGATATGGGATCTTTAAAGGGAAGTTAAATTCACCTTTAAAAGTAAAAACAAATTTCCATATTCAAGAACTTTGGGTGTTAAAGTTGTGAAGGCTTTTGAGGGCAACCAATTTCATCACTGAATATAAACCTTTATCATAATAAGAATGTAGACTTATAAAGAATAATTAAATTTACAATTTCAAATATGACAATGTGGTATAATCTAATATCATTTTGATCACTTAATTCTGTTATCCTACTATTCCTAAAATATATTTGAGTAATAGGTAGTTCATAATTGAATTGTTTTCTAGTTCAAAATAATTATCTAAGTATTTAATACAAATAGTATTAAATATAAACGTAATATTGACCTTTTTAAAACATACTTAATTACACTCTTACCTCTACGTATGGCGGCCAGCAGGTCGGAGCGTGCGTCGCTCATCGGGATCATCCCCAGCATGGTGGATTTCCTGGCGGAGGGCGCTGCATCCACAGCCGACTGTCCAACAGCAGCGTGCGGTGGTGGTGACAGGTGAGGGTGGCCTGCGGGGGCTCCGGGCGGCGGAGGAGGAGGGGCGGCCGGGGGTGCACCCGAAGGAGGGTGGGAGGGGGAGGGCACGTAGTTGGCCGGGGGAGGAGGAGGGGAAGGGGAGTAGGGACGGGAGAGGGTGGAGGAGGTGGGGGGCACAGCGGAGGCGGAGGGCGGGGCTGTGGTGGAGTCGAAGGCGGTCTGAGCCGAGGGGATGGTTGGGGGAGGAGGAGGAGGGGCGGGAGGGATATAGTACTCTGGGATGGTGGAGGGCTGGCCGCTAGATGGGGGAGAACAGAGTGTATATGATTAATATCATTTAGAATAATAATAATAATAATAATAATAATAATAATAATAAAACATTTTATTACTCTTTACATTTGAAACAAATCTCAAAGTGCTTCCAGGAGAAGCATCAATATAAAAAAACAGATAAAAAGCTAACATCATAAAAATAAGAGCATAAAAGTAGCAATCAACAAGGTTAGTTAAAAGTCATAAGTTGTGCTAAAAAGGAATGTTTGAAATCCTTTTTTAAACCTGTCTGTAGTCTGTGGTGTCCTGAGATGGTCAGGGAGGGAGTTCCAGAGACGAGGGGCGGCGGAACAGAAAGCTTGATTCGCATGGTGCTGAGCTTAGTCCTGGGGGGGAGGAGGCGGTTTGAGTTTGTAGAGCGGAGGGATCATGTTGAGGTTAGAGGGGTGATTTCAGCATCACTTAAGGTGAGTGTAGAACGGAGTTTGGCAATACTTCTGAGAAGATGAAAGGAGATCTTGCAGAGGTGTTTGATATGGGCTTCAAAGGTGAGTTGAGGGTCAGATCTTACACCAAGGTAGGTGACTGATGAGGAGAGGGGAATGTCGTGACCGGAGAAGGTAATGCTGGTTATGGAGGATGACTGGATCTGTTGTGGGGTGCCAGCAAAAATTGCTTCAGTTTTGGAAGTGTTCAGCTGGAGAAAGTTGTGTTTCATCCACACCTTTATCTCATAAAGGCAGGTGATGAGTATAGATTGGGCAGATGAAGATGATGACAATGGCAAAGCTATAGAGGAACGTGTGTCAGTTTTCATGTATAGAGTTGCGTGTCATCAGCGTAGCAATGAAATGAGATATCATAGCGACTAATGACATGGCCAAGGGGGAGCATGTAGAGTATGAAAAGGATGGGGTCAGGGACTGACCCCTGGGGGACCCCACAGGTGACATTGTGTGACCGGGACCTTCCACTTCCAATGGAAATGTATTCTGTTCTGTCGGTGAGGTAGGACTGAAACCAATTTAGGGCAGTGTCAGTGAGTCCAATGGTGTGATGTATGCCATGGTCAACAGTGCCTAAAGCAGCAGACAAATCCAGAAGAATGAGGAGGGAAGGTGAGCCAGCATCAGCTGCTATCTGTAGGTCGTTTGTGACTCTAACCAGAGCTGTTTCTGTGCTGTGGGCAGAGCGGAAACCAGACTGAAACTTTTCAAAAAGGATGTTGTTTTTGAGGTGGTCCTGGAGGTGGCGGCAACTACTTTTTCCAGTACTTTGGAGAGGAATGGGAGATTGGAAATGGGCCTGCAATTTTCAAAAACTTCTGGATCAAGGGTGGGTTTTTTGAGAAGTGGTCTGATTATGGCAGTTTTAAGGGCAGATCGAACATAGCCAGCCTGGAAGGAGTGGTTTATTACAGTGGTGATCAGGAGACTTATGGGAGAGATGTTTGCTTTCACCAGGGCTGTAGGAAAGGGGTCAAGGGCACTGGTAGAGGGTTTCATCCTCCTGATGATATCCTCAACCTCTTACTGTGAGATTTCTGGGATGCAGTTAAGAGGCTGGGAGATCTCAAACTGTGAGTAGGCAGTCGGGACAGGTAGGGTGGAGGAACCAGAGAGGACAGAACGGATTGAGTCAATTTTTGCTTTGAAGAAGGCCATGATTATTACAGTGCTCTTCTTTAGTTTCTGTGAGTGAGGGAGTTTGTGGTTTAAGAAGATGATTGATAGTGGAAAACAGCTGCATGACTAGATCAAGAGTGTCCCACTGGTGTGGGTGGGGACATCGACAAGTTGTCTGAGATCTAAACAGTATAGTAATTGGAGAAATTCAGCTGCAAAACGGCAGGATGGGGAGTTGACGTGGATGTCCATATCTCCAAGTACTAGAATATTGGCAGAGGTTGTACAAAATGCTGAGAAAAGGTTATACATCCCAGAAATGAAGGACGGGTTTGGTTTGGGCGGCCGGTAGATGAGAAGTGTCTTCATGGGGAAAGGGGGCTTACATTTAAATGCCAGGCATTCAAAAGAAGACCACTCAGGCAGGGGCAGAGGGGACAAATCCAAATCACTGCGGTGGATGACAGACAGACGGCCACCATGACCCGTGCTGCAGGCTTTCTGGAGGTAACAGCAGGGGGACAGGTCTCATTCAGAACAGAAAAAACATCTGGTTGATGACAGGTTTCCGTAAGGCACAGCAAGTCTACACACTTATCCAGAATGTGGTCATGTATGAGGCCAGATTTGTTTGTGAGGGATTGAGCATTAAACAGTTCAATTTTAATCTTAGATGGAGCAGTGACTCTCTTTACTGGCCGAAGTAGACTGAAATCCACTCCACGTTTTCTATCCCGCTCAGTGAGTAGCGTTGTCATGGAACCTCCAGTGTTACTAGTCTGAAGAGCGACAGTGCTCTGATGACGTGTCTGAGATGCGACGGTGTGTACGTCAGACCAGAGGAATGGGATGGCGTGATCAGACCGATCAGACCGGGAACAAACAGCTTCTGTGAATGTAACGGGGCCGGCGAAGGAGACCAAGTTGTTGCACGATGGAGTGGTCTAGTTGTTGAATTTCATCAGTTGGGTGATGGAATAATTCAACATCATGCCAGTCGTGGAGAGTAGCTGTTAGCCGTTAGTCATGGACGTGATGCACCAAGGAAAGCCATCAAACATAGAGTGTTCAAATCAACAACGGCTTTGGATTTATACCTCACGGTGACAACGATGAACAGATACGGGAGTATCCGAGCGATGGTATACCGACAGCAGCAGGTAGGTAGACAGTCGTCAGAGTCGGTAGAAATGCTAGCTAGTCTGGGTTTTAATCTGTAGTGAGCAGTGTAAAGGCCCAGAAACACCAAACCGACATCAGAGGACTAGCAGCAATGGGGGCCGACCATTGTGCCACCTCACGTCACCTTTGTCTTGGCCAAAAAGTTGTACTCGAACACACCGCAAAGCCGACAGCCTACAGCCAACTACCACGTATGTTCTGCGCCTGTGTGAGAGGAAACAACTCTCCACACCAGCAGGCGGCAGTAGTCTGTATTCATCATTCAAAAAGGGAAACAGGAAGACCGAGGACGGTGGATATACAAACCGTTGTTATGATACGTACATGAAACAAAGCGGCGTCTGCCGACCATTTTCACACCGCTCTCACTCACCACTTAACTTCATTCCAGATGTTCATGTCGCTGTGAAAATATCCGTGTGTTGGAACGACCAGATGAAATGAAGATGAAAAATGAGAAGAGCCTTCTGTGTTTTTCTTTACTCGTTGGCTTGCTTTCCTCACTTCTGTTTCTCTTCTCGTGCACTGATTCATTTAAGCTGAACAGCCAATCAAAGTGATTTCTCTCAACGACAGGATCCGCGACTGATTCAACATGCTGAATCAGCCAGAAAGCCTCCGACACGAGCACACTAGAGCCGACGGTGCGGGACACACCGCCAAAACTAGGCCGACGGCCGACCATCGGCTCGGTGTGTCAGGGCCTTAAAAATATCAAGCTATCGCTTTAGACACACAGAGCCAGTCTAGTCATTTCATTTCTATTCTGTTCACTGTTGATGTGTCTGTTCTTGCAAAGCAGCAAGCAAAGTTTATAGCGAAATGAAGTGAAGACTTCACATCAGTGGTTTGTATGAATGTCAGGTCTGGGAGAAGTCATGACGAGACATTTTGAAAAGGTGAGACGATTCCATTTTAACATTCAAAGCATTAGCTCTGCCTTTATAGTTTAAACATCATGTTTCACTTATTCACACCCCCACAACACCCTGTTCTCCCTCCTGCCCTCTGGTAGGAGGTACAGGACCCCCAGGACTCACACCAGCAGACTGAGGAACAGTTTTTTCCCCCAAGCCATCAGACTTTTAAATCTATAATTCATTTGACACATTCTTACACAAAAATATATCCTAAACTGTATATACTGTATATATTCTTAATACATATGTTCTTCATATGCCTGTATATGTTGTTAATATGCCCTTGTATAAAGTATTTCCTTTTATAATTGTAATGTAAATGTAATTCTAATGTAAATGTAATATAATTTATTATTTTAATGGAGCTTCCCGGCAAAAAGTATTTCACACGTTTGTACCTGTACAACCGGCGTGACAATAGACGTCTTGAATCTTGAATCTTGAATCTATTCACTTAGTTATCAGACCAGAAAAAGGCAATAGCTACAGTTTGAGACAGGGTAATATGATCTGCACTGTTGCTGAGCTCCATTACACCAGCACCAATCTACACCTTCATAGACTAAGATTAAAAGTTATTAGCCACAGAAATAGAGCTGCAACGATTAGCCGACTCATCAGTCAATAGACAGAAAAATAATTGCCAACTATATTGTTAATCTATTAATCGTTAAAGTAATTTGTCTTGCAAAAATGACAGAAAATGCTGTTTTCAGCCACTTAAATACTTATTTTATAGTTTTATATCATATCAAAGTGAATATATTTGGCTTTTGGACTGACAAAACAAGATATTTAAAGACTTGGACTTGGAATTGGGATGGAAATGTTTCACTATTTTCTGACACTTTATAGACCAAACAATTAATCCAGAAAATAATCAGTAGATTAATGAATAATGGAAATAATGGTTAGCTGCAGCCCTACACAGAAATAACATTTAAGAAAAGTGAAACTAACACAAATACTGAGATAGTGATGGAAACCTGAAATACTGTTTGACATTTTAGGTTCATCTTTTAATAATGCCACAACATTGAAACATTGGTTGTTCCTATGTTCATTCAAAGGCAAATTTGACCTAGAATCAACACAAAAAATGTGTATTGGTAGTAGATAGTAAGACTTGTGCACAAATAAATAATATATTCACATTACCATGAAATAAAACCTACCTGTGCCCGGCCCGGTATTCCTTCACCGACTGCTGCCTCGGCCCGTTAACCGTCGGATCTCCACCAGCCTGGACCCCGTGTCCTGATGGGGCCCTGCCCAGGGAGGCCGCATGTCGCCCTGCTGGTGCGGGGCCTCCGGCTCCCGGGGGCTGGTTGGGTGGCCTGAGGACCCGATCCAGTGACTGAGTCTGGGCCCCGGCGCTGAGGTGGTCCCTGGAGTGGTCGGTGGGGTGGACGGCGCTGGGGGCCTGGGTGGAGGGGTGGTTGGGGCTGGCTGGGTAAGAGTCGGACGCCATTGACCTGTTGGAGGGAACGTGAGCGGGTGGTTGGTTAAAATGTTTTGAACACGTTATAATAAAGGTTGCTCTCCTTGGTTACTATAGTAACAGTCTTTATGCTTTCCACTATTTCGTTACATTCTTCATTTATTATTTTTGTCATTTAAGATAAGATATTCCTTTATTAGTGCCACAGTGGGGACATTTGCAGAGTACAGCAGCAAAGGGGATAGTGCAGAAACAAGAAGCAGCAGTAAAAACAAAAAGCAAGATACAACACAGTAAAGAAAATATGAACAATTTAAATAGAAGGAAATATAAAAATAGGAACAATATATACAGTATTGATTATTAACAAAATTGCACAAGTGTGAAAGGAAATTCCACCTGAAAATATTGCACAGTATGACTTACACCTGAGTAGTATTGATATTGCACAGTCGATATACAGTAAAGTGCACTTATTGTCAGTTTTTGGTGTGTATGTGTATGTGGTCTACTGGGAACAGTGCTGGTTGTGGTCTACAGGGAACAGTGCTGGTTGTGGTCTACTGGGAACAGTGCTGGTTGTGGTCTACTGGGAACAGTGCTGGTTGTGGTCTACAGGGAGCAGTGCTGGTTGTGGAGTCTGACAGCTTCAGGAAGGAAGGACCTGCGATAGCGCTCCTTCACACACTTCAGGTGGAGCAGCCTGTCGCTGAAGGAGCTCTCCAGAGCTGAGATTGTGTTCTGCATGGGGTGGGAGTCATTCCCCATCATGGATGACAGCTTATCCTCCTCTCTCCCACCCCCCTCCACTGGGTCCAGGGGGTATCCCAGGACAGAGCTGGCCTTCCTGGTCACTCTGTTGAGTCTCTTCCTGTCTGCACCCGAGAAAAAATGGCTGATGCCACCACCGTGTCATAAAAGGTCTTCAGGAGAGCCCCCTGCCCTCCAAAAGAACTCAGTTTCCTGAGCAGGTAGAGTCTGCTCTGGCCTTTCCTGTAGAGTGCAGTTGAATTGACAGTCCGGTTCAGTTTATTGTTCAGGTGAACACTCAGGTACTTGTAAGATGTCACCATCTCAATGTCCATTCCCTGGATGTTCACCGGTGTCGGGGGGGGAGTGTGTGCATCTGCAGACTTCCACCACCAGCTCTTTTGTTTCCCCCGTGTTGAGCTAGAGGCAGTTTCGCTGGCACCAGTACACAAAGTCCTGAGTGAGTTCTCTGTACTCCCTGTCGTCCCCATCTGTGATGAGGCCGACTATTGCAGAGTGGTCAGAGAACTTGTGCAGGTGACAGGTAGGTGAGTTGTGGGTGGAGTCTGCAGTGTAGAGGGTGAAGAGGAAAGGAGCCAGGACTGTTCCCTGCGGGGCCCCCGTACTGCAGACCATGTCGGACACACAGTCCTGTGTCCTCACATACTGTGGACGGTTGGTGAGGAAGTCCAGTATCCAGGATGTGAGGTGAGGGTCCACTCCTGTGTTCTCCAGCTTATCCCCCAGAAGCACAGGCTGTATGGTGTTGAAAGCACTGGAGAAATCAAAGAACATGATTCTCACAGTGCTCCCAGGCTTCTCCAGGTAAGAGAGAGCTCGGTGTTGGAGGAAGATGAGCAGGGGCAGTGTACTGGGGTTGAAGACGAGGGGGGTTGCAGCAGTGAGGACTGGGCTGGGTGGGGAGAAGCAGGTGACTGATCAAATCTATTGAAGAATAAATTCAGGTCGTTCACCCACTTTTGGTCCCCCACAGCCTGGGAGTCCGGTTTCTTATGGCCAGAGATGGTTTTCAGGCCTCTCCAGACTCCGCTGATGTTGTTCTGCTGCAGCTGTTCCTCCATCTTCCTCCTGTAGCTGTTTTCCCCTCCCTGATCTTCCTCCTCAGCTCCTACTGCAGTCTTCAGTTCCTCCTTGTTTCCTGATTCAAAGGCCCTCTTCTTGTCCTTGAGGAGAGCCTTTATATCAGGATTGATCCAGGATTTATTGTTGGAAAAACACCTTCCAGTCCTGATGGGTACGGTGTTTTCCACACAAAAGTTGATATAGTCTGTGATGCAGTCAGTGAGACTGTCTATGTCCTCCCAATGAGAGTCACAAAGCTCCTCCCACACAGTTGTGTCCAAACAGTCCTTAAGAGCCTCATCAGCCTCGTCAGACCATCTCCTCACTATGCGGTAGACAGCTGGTTGTCTGTGTACCAGAGGCTTGTACTTAGGCAGGAGATGAACCAGGTTGTGGTCAGATTTTCCCTGGGGAGGGAGGGGTGATGAGGTTTATGCCTCCTTGGTGTTGGCATAAAATAAGTCCAGTGTTTTATTGTCTCTGGTGCAGCATGTGTCATACTGTGTGAATGTGGGCAGAGTGGAGGATGGAGAGGCATGATTAAAGTACCCAGAGATAAGAAGGAGGGCCTGTGGGTGCTGTGTCTGCAGCCTGCTTGTGGCAGAGAGACATCACGGGCCGTATCAGCGTTAGCAGAGAGGGGAATATACGCCGCTATCATGATAGCATGCGAAAATTTCGGCGGCAGATAGTAGGGCCTCATGCCAATGGCCAACAGCTCAATGTCCTTGCTGCAGAGTTGTTCCTTAATAGTGATGTGGCCAGAGTTACACCATCTATCATTCACAAACATTGCCAGCCCACCTCCTTTCCTCTTACTGCTCTCCCTCATCCTGTCCACCCTAAAACTCCTTATTTACTCAACTGTATCCAAATAAGACATGAATACAATCTGATAGTATACAGTTAAAGAAAGAAACTGAAAGTGAACACAGAATTCTTATAAATTTGGGCATAATGGTAAAATGTAGAAACAAATGTAAAGTTGTGCATCCTGGGTATTTACCCAGGTGATTTTATCACGAAGAAGAGCGTGCACTAATAGACTTGTGTCCCTTACAAGCTAAAAGATCAATAGCTACAGAATGGAATGTGAACAAACAAAGCATGAATGAAAATATGACGGATTTATCCGCATGTGTGTCTATGGAAAAACTGACATAAATTACTAAAGGAAAGCTAGCAGGTTTTGAAAATATATGGGGGAGCTTCATGGAGGTTTTAAAACAAAATATTGGTAATGATTAGGGCTGTGAAAGTTAATGTGACACGTTAACGCAAATTAGTTTTAACGCCACTAATTACTTTAACACATTAACGCAAACGATGTTTCGAAAGTTGTAGCGGAGTGAAGATCCTGGTATCATGTGAAACTAGAATAAATCTGATGAATCCATCGGTACCAACCAGGTCATACTAGCTTGTCATGGAGGAGGCTAAATAACGCTCCAAACCTGCGCTAAATGTTGGCGAGGAAAAACTGTCATGTCCATTTCCAAAGGGGTCCCTTGAACCTCTGACCTCCAGATCAGTGAATGTAAATGGGTTCTCTGGGTACCCACGAGTCTCCCCTTTACAGACATGCCCACTTTATGATGATCACATGCAGTTTGGGGCAAGTCATAGTCAAGTCAGCACACTGACACACTGACAGCTGTTGTTGCCTGTTGGGCTGCAGTTTGACATGTTTTGATTAGAGCATATTGTTTTATGCTAAATGCAGTACCTGTGAGGGTTTCTGGACAATATCTGTCATTGTTTAGTGTTGTTTATCGATTTCCAATATTAAATATATACATACATTTGCATAAAGCAGCATATTTGTCCACTCCCATGTTGATTAGAGTATTAAATATTTGACAAATCTCCCTTTAAGGTACATTTCATTTTTGCACTGCTTTTGATTTATATTCTTGCAATCTTACTTCCTGTTTTTTTTATTCCTTGCTGAATCCCTGTTTTGCTGCTGCAGTGATCCAATTCCCCCTCAAAGTCTGATCTAATCGTTTCTTACAACAATTGGGATGTGAAACTATGAAACAAACACATCAACTATGAATGCATGTGCTCTTTTTACCTTCCCCAGAAGAGGGCAGCATAGAGCTGTAAATACAGCAGGTATGTTGGTACTGCCTCAATCTCCATCACAGGTATCACAGGTATGTGCTTAAAGTGAGTGGTTCTGTAACAATACCTGCACATTATGTACTATTTACAGTATACAGATACTATTTATAGTATACAGATAGTATACAGATACTATGATACTATTTCTAGTATACAGATACTATTTATAGTATACAGATACTATTTCTAGTATACAGATAGTATACAGATACTATGATACTATTTATAGTATACAGATACTATTTATAGTATACATATAGTATACAGATACTATTAATAATATACAGATACTATTTATAATATACAGATACTACTTATAGTATACAGATATTATTTATAGTATACACATACTATACAGATACTATTTATAAACTGGAAAAACAAAGTTAGTAAACTTGTGTTTGATGGATTATTTCTCTGTTGTTACAATGCTAATGGTCATTGTATTTTACATGGTTGGAAAGCCTGTTTATTTACCTTCACAATGAT
>CAKAOH010023002.1:0-25127 GCA_916701665.1 Sebastiscus tertius
TTGTTGCAACATCTATCCAAACTCCCATCCCTCATTTAAAGAGATTATTCGTGATTTTCTTCTGATCCTTCTCAAAAAACACAATTCAGTTTCGCAAAAAAACCACTCTAAATGTACCCTTATTAACATACTATTTATTTTTATCCTGGTTGGCAAACAGTGGGTCTCCAAAGATCCTGTTCTTCAAATCAGAGCACTAACAGTGATATATTTGGAACTGAAAGTCACATGAACCAGTGGCGGACTATGAGCCATAGGCTTTTTTGAGAACTGCAACTGTTGTGTCAACCTCTGCCAAACGCGCTAGCTTTTAATCATGGTCTTAATTCATTGCATGCATAGAAAACACAGAAAAACAACACAGAGTTTAAATAACAACACATGTAGCCTACTCTCCCTCTACCACCTTCACCTGCTGTGTCTGCAAAGGGCATGATGACACAATATTTTCTGCACTACCCAGCCATTCCCTATGGCCACACAGGCATTTCTTAATGAACAAGAATCTGCAGCCATGCCTGGCATGTCATCCCTCTCAACCATGCTTGCTGGGACCCCTGGGACTAGTGTTCAAGCTTTCCACACCCTGCACTCGATATGAGACGCAGAGAGGGGAGAAGATTAAGCAAATTACTGTAGGATATTTGTAGGTATCCGTAACCCCAGTTGTTCCTCAAATCCCGCTCTTAAACAAAATGTGCTTTTATTGACTAAAGCTGTCTTTCATCAGGGGCCAGTGCAGAGAGTTCACTCAGGCTGTACAGACAAATGCATACCTCCACCGTACAGTACAGAGGAGGGAGGTGAAGAGGAGGGAGCGTCAAAGAGAAAAAGGGTTTGAGGGGCTAACGGGTGTGCTCAAGGGCCTAGCAACAATCCAAACAGAGCAACAATAGAAACCACAGGCAGGGTGAAAGGAAAAACTGTGAATCTGCAACAATATAAACTATGTATTTAGTGCATTTTTTACTATTTCCAAGCCAATCTCCAGCCACAAAGCAGTAATTAGCTTTGTTAAATGCAAATTCCGTGCTTTGCTAATGGGCAAATTAAAGCCAGGTCTGGCTCCTCGACATGAGGGTGCTTGAGCGAGGCTTTTTGCATCAAGATGTCCCGGGCAGAGTGCCTTATGCGTTCAGAGGATTTCAGCACACTTATCAATAATGCAGGAGATGCGGAGAGACAGGGATTGCATATCACCCTCCACGGGTCACATGCTGACAGAAAAGCACAGCGTGTCCTCAGAAAGCAGAACACTAACTGCTTCATGCTAAATATGTGATGATTATAGCAGCAGCCATTGCATTGAAACTCAGGTAGCGACAACCTAGCACAGGTAAAAACAATGCATTTGTTTGTTCCCCCCTACAATCTTCAAACAGGTTAAGGTGCACAGCGGAGCAGCAGCTTCCATATTGGGCACTGGAAGAGGATACAGTGAGACAGGTGGCTAAATAAAGCCCAAATTCACCTTTGACCTGCCTCCAATGGGGAAATGGAGCCAGGGCATGAAGAAACGAAGGGGGATTTATGTTACCAGTGCCCCTATTCCCCTTTCCTGGAACAATCTACAGCGGCTATTAATGAAGAGACAGTCTAATTCAGAGTCATTTAGTGTCAGCCAAATTCAGCGTTAACGACGCAACTTAGTTAGCAGTAAAAACAGAAAGGTGATGAGACAGTGCCACCACGTGTGGGGCATTTTAGACAGTGGGATGCCCACGACAGGCCAGGGGATGGACTGACAGTGACAAACTGGCCTTACTAGGAATCACAGCTGTGTTCTAGGAGGACAAGAAATGATGTGAGCTTTCTATTCTCCGAGTGCGGTCATGATCTCTCATCAGAATCCAGGGTGGATGCCGCCGTAGGGATGCACCGATCAGACTTTTTCAGTCCCGTTACCGATACCTGGGCTTTGGGTATCGGCCGATGCCGGGCACTGATCCGATACCAGTGTTTATAGATAGATAAATAGATAGATAGATTGACTTTATTGATCCCCGAAGGGAAATTGAGTTGTTACAGCAGCAATTTACATTCATCACAAAAATGCGCATCACTTGCAAAAACGACACGAGGTAAGTACAAAAAACACGTATTTGGGCACCCCGAGTGTGCAGTTGGTAGAGCGGGCGCCCATATAAATCATCTTAAAAGAAACCAACGTATTTATAAATCTCTATATACATACCAAGTACTACGTTAAATTTGATAAAAGAAAAAAATACAATAAAAATAGAATTAAAGATATATCTCTGCTGTGAAAAATTGAAAGTACATTTAAGTAGTTCAAGCTGTATGCCTCACTGTGTGGAAGTGACTGGGGTATTTCTTTTATGTTTAAGGCAACATCAGACTTGACTTAAACATTGCTTAAATTTCTAGATATAAATTTACTGAATTATAAATCGTACACTAGCAACTTTAACAAAATTATCAGGTATTATGATTCAAGTGTAAACCTTTTTAATGCAGCAACAAATTGGACAGGAATTAAAATAGCAGTATATAATGTATATGGTATATAAACATAGAATTTAATTGAATAGATCGGCCCCACTGTCACTGATACCCGATCCAGCTATTTCAGTCAGTATCGGCTCAATATCTGATCCAGTATCGTTGCATCCCTATGCCGCCGTGGTGTAAAAATGTACCCAAGCACAGCAAAAGCTTCATGGTAGCAGCTAGTGGGAGACTGTTAAACTCCTAAAGGTGAATCATGCTCACGATGTGGCATGAACGTCTCTCATGCCCACTCCACTGCTCTCAGAACAGATAGCTGCTTCACCCATGTGATCCTGTCAGTGCGTCATAAGAGTGGGTCTCGCATGTAAGAGTCTATAAATGTGTATTAAAGGGTAAGAATGCAGTAAGGGATGCTTACATGTGTGTGTAGTCTAAAAATAATGACACACTGCCTCTCAAGGTATATCCAGCTATTGTGTCATCTCACATCTGTCAAAATGCTGCACATAAATGTTGAAGACTGAGGCAGAATTAGGTGAATTTTATCTGACAGGAGTGGCCCATATCTTCCAGCATGACTCACCTACTTTGCCTCAACCGAATATCACTCGGTCACTCTGTGTTCATTTTATGCACCTGTACATCCCACTTAAAAAGCAGAATCTATGTGACGCATAGTTATAATCACAGATTAAGATGTCAATGAGGAATTCCTCTGCGCTCCATTTATAGTAAATATTCCCAGCAGAGTCACATCCTCGACTTAAAATGGCAGACGCATTCTGCTGCCTCATAAACGTCATCACTACTCTGTCTTTTTCAACCATGGCAACAGGTATAGGACCGGATTCTGGTTGCCATAACAACCTCAACTTGGCACAGGATGGGAGGATGCGGCACATTGCGTTCTGTTTTCTCTCTCGCCTCAAGCATCCCCTGTCACTGCTCTGCAGAAACTATATCGATTTACGGTCGATTTACAATTATTTATCAAGCTGATTCTAATCCTTTAAAAATCCTGAGATGTGCAAAAGCCAAAAAGTGTGAAAAGCTTTAGGATTTGTAAAGTAAGACATTAAGCTACTTATCATGTCAGACTCCATAAGCAATACCAGAAGCAACTTTTACTTCACAAAAACCTTTGAAATAATCCATTTAATATTGTACATTTTATCATTTAAAATACCCAAGGCACTACTCTGGGTGACACAGAAGGTATGCACTGATTGGCTGCATACCAGACCACACTAAGCTGAAGGTCTGCACTGATTGGCTGCATACCAGACCACACTAAGCTGAAGGTCTGCAGGCAGAAATTCATCATTATCAGTAAAAGAGCAACACAAAGGACTGTTTTATCATTCCTGTGTCATCATCAGGCCATCAAACAACACTTAACTTCCAATTACATAAAGGGATGACATGCAAATCAGTGTGGGAGACTATGTAGGATAGAGAAATTCAGTCAGAACCCCATGTGCAGTGAACAGACACAAGCTACCGGGTGGCATATGAGGGCTGTTCAAATGTTTATTTGTCCAAAATGCCACATCTCTGCATTTTCAGTTCCTGTTCCACAGAATATAAGACCACAGGATCTTTCCATTTCTAGGCAGGGTGGGTACCAGTTAACTAACCACATCCTGCTATCTAAAGAACATCACTCAGCTGGTCGTAGCCGGCAGACATTTTGTGCTCCAGTGTTCAACATGGGGCCTATAATCCGGCCAGGAGAGCAGAGATACCCCTCAGTAATTAGGTTGTTAGGAGGTCTCTGAGCACCAGATGGGGACTAAAAGCTAGACCCAATCACCTGAGACTAGCTGACAAGCAGGGTCTAAAATGGCTGAACATATCTGCCTCTCCCTTCCAGTAACCCCCTGAGGACCCGCTTGCTGTTAGTTCGAGCTGATCGATGCCCGTCTGCGATCACAGGAAGGGGATGAGGGCATTAAATACATGCATATGTAAAAAAAAATATAAAAGGAAAACAAATGGGTGAGTTGCTAAGAGAACCAGAAAATAATATCTGTGCAGAATTGTAATTACAATGTGTGCTTCTTTCAGCAAGACTGAGGAATTTTAATAGCATCCCTGGGGTCTGTGTGCACATGGGCAGCAGTGTGTGATGTAACGGTTCATTTTCTGACAAATGTTATTTCATTCATTAATTCACAACATTTAATGCACTCAGAGGATTACACAGACTGACATATCTTTACCAAATAAAAGTGTTGGTTACACCAGATGCACCAAACAACCCTAACCATGTGCTCCTTTTTTGTGTTGATTACATTTGAGGTGACAAGCCTAAAGGAAGTAAAGGAACTGCACCAAGATGATAATGATAAATTCGCTCCTTCGTACACGTCCCTCAGCAAATGCGTGTTTTTATTTGGTCCGCTTCAATCTGTGCACTGTGAACGATGTAAACAGGAAGACCTTGTTTTTTTTCTTTTGTTAGCCTTTAGCCTATATTTGTTTACATTTTTGGGAAATTGGTACCATCAAAAGTATGCTGAATTATCTATTAGCAGTTTCTTTATGTACTGTAATGTACTCAAGGATGTACACACAACTATCGCTGGATTACTTTGATAGTGATGAAAACTTGTGATGATTCTCAGGCAAGTTCTGAAACATAACATAACATTTGTATTATTTCTAAGCGTGATCACCCACCAAGAGACCTATGAGCTGTAGGTGAAGAGAGTGAAAGTGATTGACAGCTGCTCATAGACGGCAAGGCTCCAGGTCGGCTCTGATTGGTTGTTTTCCTCTGGTCTGTGAGACCTTGCAGATGCCATTAGGAGCCCCGGAGGACACCGGAGGACACAGAGGCACATGATTTTTTTCTGTCTCATGAACTACTGTCAGGATATAGTGACCGTTTTATAAAAATAGCTTTCTTTTTTTTTTAAATCATATTTGCTCCATTTCTACCTACTGTTGCTTTAAGTAAATGAATCTGGAGTTTCATTCACATCGTTTTAACGCCACCCAACTAAACTCGTGTTTGCAGGATAATTGAAATGCTCCCTTGCGCTTCAGCTCATAAACTCTGTCTTTACCCGCCGTCACTTTATCACGAGTGCCCAATTGGTACTGCCCATGAGCAACTCTCAACAGAGATGAGAAGGAAGCGAGATGGCTCACTCTTTCATGCTACTTCCATCCTCAACTTCCGTAAAAAACAATGTTCTTTTTTACCACTTGATTTACTAGCCTGACGTGACATTTTACTTGCCCTGGGCAAGCATGGGAAATATATATACAGTATATACTGTATATATACATCCCTGTGTATGTTGTCTAACCTTTGCTGTGCCCTGTCCTATCGCCACGTCAAGAGAAATCGATAGCAGCCCAGCTCTAATGCTGTGTAATTCCATACAAATGCACACCTGGGTCACAGTTTGTGCATGAGTGGTGAAGCAAAGCAGCTGCTGACATGAGTCGATGGCTTGAGCGGTGCCACACAAACGCTAATATGGTTGTTCAGTCTTAAATAGGAAGCATTTAAGACTGGATGGGGAACATTCTGACGTGGCCACAGACACGCTCTGCTCTGCGTGTTGTATCCCGTGTCTTTGGAAGAGAGTGTGTGTGTGTGATGGCTCGGTTGCCAGGGCTGCAGCACAGGTGACAGAGTTGTCACTGGATGCAGCTCAAAGCTGAGGGCTAAAAGTAGCGCCTGAGTACTGCTGTGCTCATTCGACAAAACAGCTGAGCTTGTCGCAGCCACAACACAGGACGTGCAACATCTCCAAAACAGAAACAAACATGTGGTATCTTGATTACCCCCTTTAGATACAGTGCACTTTCACGTCTGGCCAGAGAGATTCCTTGTGGCCTTTAATTATAAAATACCTATACAGCTATTCAAAACTCCTCTGTTGAGTACTCCTGCCAAAAAAAAAAAAAACTTTCCGGGCAGGCAGATGAGTTTGTCTAGCCAGGAGACGTGACCCTTCACACCAGAATCCACATCACCGTCATCAACTCAGACAAACTAACAACAGACTTTCTTTTAATGATAAAAGCATGCATTGTCATTTCATTAGAAGAGCCACAACATCAGAGTAACAGTAAAGGAAGTTACAACTCCTCTGTTTCTACTCAGAAGGCTGATCACGTCACTTTTCTCTTCCTACTGGGGGAGAGGAGAGGGGGGAAAAAAAGCACAGGAAGACACCAGAACAATGCACTGAATGCAGGGTATTGCAGTTGACAACAGAGCCTGCAAAACACATTAGGTAATCTGTTATGACAAGGCTTTATGTGCCCAGTCCCCTCTATCACAATGACCCTTTTCAGACCGCCTTACCCCCCCACCCCCTCTCCATGTGATCGCCACATTTAGAAAAAAGAAACTTTCAATATTTTCGTTGGAAAGTGACTTAAGTCAGATAAATGTAAACTGCGGGTTCAAAGCAATTGGACAGCACTAAAAAAATATGCTCATTTTACTATTGAAATGAATTCAGTAACGAGGTATTTGATGAAATCTGATTTGGGCAGGAAATATGCAGCAACTTTCCTTCTTATCCAGAGCATGTCCAGACAAGACAAAGACAAACAATTTTGTGGGACAGCATGCCGTTTATTTCGATTACAGGATTTCTCCACATTTCCTACCCCCATTTTCTTGCTAAAATGGCATTTAAGAAAATCCTCAGAAATATTGATTTAATAGTGCGTGTAAACACACAAATGAGCTTCGTCTCAAAACCACAAAATCAGAGGTTTGTTCAAAGTGATGTTTGCTTTTTACCAACTCTGTGTTAAAAAGTAGAAATAATAATACATTAAAATGACTTTAGGTCAGGGTTGCCTGTCTAGCTAGAAAGCAGTGGGAAAGGGCGCAGTCCTGGTGTCCATGTGCCAGCTGTTCTAGCTCTGACTACTGTCTATTTATACAGCAGCAGATGGCAGCTAGTGCTTTGCATGCCGACAGACTGTCAGTGACAGGAAGGAATGGACAGATTTCAACCGCCCAACCTTTCCGTCCGAACGCGTAGCCAAACCATACATTGCTCCCAGCCCAAAGACACCGATAGCTAGCTCGGGCTGCGAGTGCCTTTTTAATATCAGCAGCTCACGCAGACTCATTGAGTCCAGGATAACAGAGAAGCTTCTAGAAGCCACCAGACAGAGAAAACGTGCTAAGCCAGCAGGACTCCATTCACAAGCTAAACAAACACAGGACTACAACAAAGAGAGAGGGATATCAGGCAGCCTCTCAGGTGATGACATGGAGGTTAAAACCCACAAGGCACACAGAGAACCGGTATGAAATCAGAGCTGAAATGTCAATGACATGCCAATGACTCTCAAGTAATGCCTAGTGTGTCTAACCAAAGTCTGGAGGACTCATCCGCCAACATGTCTAATGAACAGATTTGTTGTTAGCACCTCAATGTTAACATTGACAAAATGATACAGGATCTGTAGTCGGGGTTTTCAGCTGTTTTCACAGCTCAAAGAGGCCTTGATTCTCATGGATCAGGTCCAAGGAGGATATTCTTCTCTCTGCAGGTGCTGCTTCAAAGGTCAGGGGTCTTTCCAAACACATCCTGAGTCATGGAAAGCTATAGTCTACGGCTTTAGACGCGTCTGCTATTTTCCAGTTTAAAAATAGCACTTAATGTATTGAGAATTCAAACTTGCCGGTGTCGACCTTTTCACAATGAACTTTGGGGAAGTGGGTCTGCATGTGCTGTGTTAAAGGGATAGCTCAGGTGCCTTGAAGTGGGGCTGTATGAGGTAGCCTACTTACTCCATAGTCAGTGTATTACCTACAGTAGATGACAGCTTGGAGAAGCAGACAGGAGATACCGCACGGAAGTAAAGCAATGTACTGCTGTAGACGGGGGCAGACAGCAAAACATATTTTAGCCAACTAAAAGAAAGGCCCACCAAAAGAAAATCAATATCAGTTTAAGTCTACGCTATATTAAGAATATTTTCGTCGGTTTACCTTGCCATGAGATAGCCGTTTGTATCCATCTATGCTCTCGGGAAAGCCACCAGACTCCATTGAAAAAAACAATAATTTCGCCTCGCAGAACACAGGAGTTGCTGGTCTACAGCTGCCTCAATTGGTTAGTTTGTTGCCGTTATTGTGGGACTTTGTGTGTCTTTAGTTGGTTCTGATTCACCAAAGTCCCACAATAACAAACAAACCAACCGATGGAGGCAGTTGTAGACCAGCAACTCCTGTGTTCTGCAAGGTAAAATTACTCGGTTTTTTTTCCAAATGGAGTTTGGTGGCTTTGCTGAAAGCGTATGTAACCCACGTGATATAATGGGTTGCATTAAAAAGAAAGAAAAACACTCATATTATGAATTACTGTGCTTCTGTAATTTCACTCAAGCAAAAATAACTAAGCTAGTGTGAAGTGTCAAGTTGTGGTTGCTATCCAATGAATACAGTTGTGAACCTGTTATCTCAGCCAACCAGCAACCCGATGTGGCGACTAGTCCCGCCCACCTGCTCCCGTCAGGTAGCATGTGCGTGTGTGTTTTCCAGCGTAAAATGCAGAGAGACGGAGAGCGTGATAGCAGAGTGTGTTGATATAAAAGTTAAAGAAATAAGGAGAGAAACAGAAGACAACTAGGAGCTACAACTAAAAAGGTTTTTACTGGAGACTATAAAACGGCAGTGGTCGGTAGTTGAGAGTAAATACAAGTGAGTTAGTAAACTCGTTTGCTGTTGTTAGCTGCCAATTAGCTACATTAGCCTCATTAGCTATACTGTATGTTTATGTAGACACGTGGTTTTCTGCCTGGACGCCGTCGTTTCGTGCGTGTCCAGCCTTCTCAGCACAGAAATCAGTGAGCATGATCATTTCATTTCATTTTATTTTATTTTGCATTAATGGAGTCATTGTACTGAATTATTGTGTAGGTACAAGCTGTTTTTTTTTTTTACAAGGTTATTCCATTTTTTTTACAAGTCATTTTATTTTGCACTTTATGTAACTTTTTGTTGATTTCTATGGCAGCTAAACTGTTTTGATCTATAACTTGCCGTGTTAAAGGACAAGTACAAAAATATAATTGTTTCATTTAAAGTTTGTGTCAATGCAAATTTAATGATGTAACTACAGACAAAATATAGATAATTGATACTCATATTTCTCTGACCCTGTCTGTTGACAGGTCAGGTTTTTTCTTTTGGTTTGTTTTGTGCCTTGGACCTTCCAGTGATGTAGATGGCGAGCTATCCCACCTAGATCTAGAGAGGAGAGACCTAAGAGATCCTGTGGTCCCTGGACAGATCCTGCTGCACTCTGCGGTGTGGTAGGCCCAGTATCTGCAGACACCCTCACACTCAGCCCTATCAAACAATTCCCCCTCTTTCCCACACACTTTCCCATGCCCTGGAACTCTGAACTCTTAACACCCCAGACATCGATTTTTCCTCATTTATGGAACTTTGAGCTTGTTCTGATTTTTTTGGGACTCCTTTTTATTGGACTTCAACTTGAACTTCATTTTAATTCCTGGAATAGTGTGTTAATGGCCGAGTAGTGGGATTTCCTCCTTCGGTGAATGGTGTTTGTAAAATGTTTGATATTATTATTTTTTGTTTTTCATGAGTGTTTGAGCCAAATGTGAATTTTGAAACTTATACTTGAGTTTAAGGTTAATACGGAAAATTCAGGTTAAAGGGTGCACCCAAGATGGAGTTGAGATATTTTTAACTTGGTACTGCAGTTTTTCCTTTGTTCATATTTGTGACATCAAATCTTTTATCATATATTTCTATACTACTGAAGCCAGTATATTTTTGCATTTAAATCCCTGCTTCTGAGTCCTCTTTAAACATTCCACTGTGCTCCGGTAGTTGAACCTAGCCCTATGCTAGCCCATATATTATTTCACATTTTCATATTGTAGCATTTACTGTCGATTCTTTATAAGTGTTACACATAGATAACAGCTTCAGTTATCTGTCGAAAACAGACCGCATAGCTGTCTGACAGCAAGGTAAACCTTGCGAAAATATTCTAAATATAGCGTACCCTTAAAACTGATATTGATTTTTTTAGGCGAGCCTTTCTTTCAGGTGTCTGAAATACATTTAGCTGCTGCCCCCGTCCACAGCAGTATGTTGCTTTGCTCCCGTATGGTAACTCCTGTCTGCTTCTCCAAACTGGGGGCGTGCCGATCGTAATCTACTGTAGGTAATACAGTGACTATGGATAAGTACCTCATACAACCCCACTTTATAACACTGAAATAGTTTCAAGATGAAGCATTCCTTACACAGGTTATATCTATATTATAAATGTGGAATTCATTTTTCTTCTCAGCTCAACTTTGGTTATCAACATTACGGGTAATGAATTAATAGTACTCACATAATTAAGATGCAATAAAATACAGCCTACAATAGGAACAGTAATGAAACTTGATGCTGATTCCAACAATCTATGACTTTAAATTAGTGCCTTGTCCTAGAAAGCTTTCAAAATATTAGCCATTGGTAGTTAAACTGTAATTACTAAATTCATAGAGAAGTAAAGCCATGACAAAAAATAGAACACTGGATTTGCATTATAATGTTAATCTGTTCACTCAAAACGGTTGTTTTAAATCCAAACTCGTGATTAAACAGTGTCTCAGATTAGTCTCAAAATGACATACAGATCATCATATGATCCAGGCAGACTGTGTAGACAACAGTACAGACCAGGCTGTGTGCAGACAAGGGAAATACAGAGCCCCTTACATTCACTGCTCACAACAGGCACCCATTTTACAGAGCAGTGACCTGGATTTCCTCAACCAACTCAACTCAGAGACCGAAGTCTCGCTGTAAATGCTCTCTGGCTTTATATAAGCACCATGACATCATGGACACAACTCTGGCACATGGAGCTGTGAGAATCTCACATCTTTTTGTTCAAGGCCCATCTTTAAATAAAAAAAAGATTTAAAAAAAGAAGCTGCATCACTTGTTTGACATGTTCTGTGTAGCCAGAAAACATTAAGGATGAGCACTGAGTGATGCCTCAAGCTAATGTCAGATGACTAACACCTTTTATCCAGCATTTTCTCTGTGGAGGACGGAAATGACACATGAAGCTGTGCATGTATTTACGTACATGTGTGTATGCTACTGGTCTCAGTGTCGCTGTATTTATGAGACAGCTCCATTTTGGAGCAGCAGAGAATTGTAGTAGCCAACCAGATTGAAGGACAGACTCCCGTCTTATTAATTAAGGCTTCAAAATTAATATACTGCCAACCCCCCGGACTTCTTACTCATGAATAATACAAAGTGAACATCATGCCCACCACCAGGCTACCCGTGCCTGGACTGCAAAGCTCTCCAGTTTGCCTCTGAATTCAGCCCTCAGACTGTGGGAGGAAACCAAACAATATAGTCTGGACAGAGAGCTGTGTTGGTCAGGGCACAAAAACAAAAAAAAAAAACACATTCACTCTCTTGAATGTGGGAAAGTCCAGCCATTTCACCCAACTTAGGCAATGAACCAAAGAGTAGGTAAGAGGAGCAAGCCAGGAGTACCATAACTTTAAATTAAGGATTTTAGATTTTTGAATTTCTTTCTCCGACCGATAGTCGACACTCGTTAACCAATCATTAACCGACAAGATAAGTGCGTTTCATTCAGGGGTGCTGTGGTGTTATTGCCTAACAAGCCGTCCAGCTGCAACGATAAGCCAATGCACAAACAGGTCAAATCCATCATTTATCAGCAGCTGCAGTGTATGTGCAAAACGGACAACGGTGTCCCCAGTTCACCCGTTTGGGAGCGTGCATTGTTGTGGGCACATGTAGCCACTTTCCCAGTAAAAATCTCCACTGCATCATTTAGTTTAGCTGTGAGGTTGTCAGCTGTGTGTCTGCCTGGCGTACTATGACAGACCGTGTGTGTAGCTGGATCGGATATTGGTGACAATGGCGCCGATCTATTCAATTCTATGTTTATACACTATATACATTACATACTGGAATATTAATTCCTGTTTAAGTTTTGACCAATATGTTGCTCCATTAAAAAGGTTGACACTTGAGTTGTTTTTACCAAGTTACTGGTGTACAATTTATTATTTTTAAAATAAATAACAATTGATTAAATGTATATCTATGTATTTATTTACATTTAGTTTTACAAAGGTAGAAAAGCAATATTGAAAGCCTGATGTTGCCTTACACCTAAAGAATAATCCCATTCACTTTCACACAGTGAGGCATACAGTTTATTAATTAAAGACTGGTATTGGATCAATACTCAGTATCGGTCAATACTCAAAGCCCAGGTATCGGTATCAGGACTGAAAAGTTGGATCGTGCATCCCTAAAGGTAGACCAGCTATTCTCCTTTAAGTGACAAGCCGCTCCTCTGAGTTTTGCTCAGCTTTTTATAGCATTAATTAGTCAAAGTTCTTATTGTTGGTTAACAGTTAATTATGATCATCCCACAATCTGATTTTCATAGCTAAATGAGTATGACCAATCTACAAGGAAATCAGGCATTATACAGTGACCATACCATGTCTCTAGTGCAGGTATCTTTCAACTTATTATTATCCTGTGCACATAAACCAAAAAAGAAGCATGGGCACACACACATACGCACACACACATGATCCTAAATCCCCCTCCTCCATGCACAAAAATCAGCTGGTGACCCCTTTTGTTATACAGACAATCTCTTATAACCCTTCAACTGATTGGGCGCTGCTGTAAAACTGGGACACATTTCAGGATTTGGCTGAACTGCATTTCACCAGACTAATTCAGCGTTGTGTTGTTCCACTTTGTCATGCGAGAGCGGGCGGGCGGTTGGCCTTTTATCTCTGGTAATATTACTAACATTAATGGATTTTTGTGGTCTGGAAGCCAGCAGCCAATCGAAGCAGAGGCCCCCTAGGAATAACTCCTTACGAGCATCAATGTGTTGTACAATATCTTTGTTTTTCTGAAGGGTTCTATAATGAAAAAATATCACTCGAACTACATGTTTGATTTAGTATTTTGCATGTCTGGTGATCTGCTATTAAGACTGATTTGCCTTGATGTCTTATAATAAAACATTTGCTTCTAGAAAATTTGTGACAAGGCCAGCCATTTCTTGCAGTGTAGGCACAAACTGCAACAACACATTGACGGATGCAGATATAATAGCATCATCTTTTCTGTAGTTTTAGCTCAGCTGCATGAGTACTATTTCTTAACCTCCGCCAATATGACTGAAATCAGCATCACCATCATCTCTAGCTCATCTCTTGTGTGTGATGCAGCCTCACGCTGTCCTACACGTGAATAGTGCTTGTGCACGACTTTGCTGCTGTGGCTGCGTTTACATCACCCCTCCCCCCCTCGAGTCAGCTCCGATCCCAGCCTCCCCTCTGATATCCCACATTTTTCTGCAAAAAATCTCCCACAGTTTCCACTCAACCCCATCACGGGCCGGGATGGGGAGTGGGCTAAAAAACAACGAGGTGAAACAATTCATTGATGTAAGGGGAATACTGAATACTGCACATTCATCACTGTAGCTCATATGCTATGTAAGATCCTTTACAAAGAAACTAATTGGGCCACAGATCTGACAGAGGATAACTTTATTCTACATAAGCATATAATGTGACCAAGCAAATCTCATGAGATCATGAGATTCAGTGGTTTTCCAGATGTACTGCTTTTCGTCACCCTATAATACCATTCACTTAAGACATCTAGCTGATACCCAGGCCCTATGGCTATGATGTTAACGGGATAAATGCCAACAAATTCAGCAGTTATACAGCATCAGGGTGACATCATCACTGTGTCGACTATGTCTGATGTTTCTATATCTGCAAAAAGTAGTTTCTGATTGCGGTAACGTGGGCCGCAGAGTGCAAAACCGTCGTAACGCCGTTCGCCTCGCTCAGAGGCCATCCTTAACATAATAACACTACTTAAGGAGCAACGGAAGTCAGACGGTGGCTGGCGGTACCACGGTTTTGCACTCTGCAACAATGTTTGGTTTGTCCCTTCTGGGCTACTGTAGAAACATGGTGGAGCAACATGGCAGACTCCGTGAAGAGGACCCACTCCCTATGTGCATATGAAGGGCTCGTTCTAAGCTAACAAAAACACAACGATTCTTAGTTTCAGGTGATTATACACTAATGAAAACACAGTTATGAATATTATATTCCATTTCTGTTAATGCTACACACTAGACCTTTAAGATAATTAAAATGTGTTACAACATGCTTACGTAGAACAGCTTAATCGATGCAGCACTAAAGCAAAGAGGCGTCAAGACTCTCATGTTTGAATACGGGCACAAGCTGAAAACAAAAGCAAATAAATTGAGTAGGTCGTGAAGAGTCATCAGAAGTTTTGGAGTGAAAACCACAAGTGGCTTGGTCAGCTACAAAGCTGAAACCACAGTTTAGTGAGAGAAGGCATTCATCACTTTCCCCTTTCTGACCTCTGCTGCCACATTAAGGACATTCCAGCCTTTCAGCCCATCCCTTCATATGCAATGCCACGTTGTGGTTTCTTCCTCATTTCAAAACACTTATTAATGAACAATGACTCAGTATCAATGGGAAAGGCTAACATGGCTCTCTGGGCAACATTTTAGTTTGCAATATAAATAGTAATGTTGCAATTTGATTTTACAGCTCACTAAAAACAATACCAAAGGGCTCATTGTATGAACAGAATTTCACCAAAACAAACTGTGAATCTTAATGCAGACTTAATGCATGAGTAATTTGCAGACAACAAGAAGAAACTCATAGAAAACTTGATATTCCATCCTAACACACACCTTGATCAAGACAGTCTACGTGGACCATCACCCAAACCTAACATCTGCCCAAAATTCACTTTCAATAACCTCAGTATCACACACAACAACTTGCAATACTGAGACCCAATCTCAGCTTTATCAGGGCAGAAATGAAAGGCAGCACATCATGAGCCAAAGTAAACCAAGAGCACATGATGTTATGAAAAAGAAAAGTAGATGGAAGAAGTGAGAAGCTTTTATTCATTCATCCAAGATGTTTTTTTGCAGCAGAATAAAAACGTTGCTGTTGCCTTGACAACCCAGCACTGAGGACGACCACAGAGGATATGACAGAGATAGATGCATGAGATACAAATCCCCGCACTCTGACTCATATGATTATTGTCTCTTCCTGATTATTATTATTATTAAAAGGTTTCGCAGAACTTCCACATGCTCTCAAAATATCAATGAGGTTAAAGACTAAACAATTTGTGTAAAAAAAAAAAAAAAAAAAAGAAGCTAAATTTAGGGCTGTCAAAGTTAACGCGTTAAATATTTTAATTGATTGACAGCCCCAGCAAAATTGCAAGAGACAGTGTCAGTCACTTTCTGCTGCTGGTAGGTGTTACAGCAGCTGTTACAGGTAGGTGTACTGAAAACTGGCTGAGCTGCATGACATGCATTTGTGCCTCTGGCCTGAGAGTCCTGTGACACAGCATGAGCGGATCACACAGACATCTGCCTGTCCTCCCGCCTCATTAGGAGGTCAGTCTGGAGAGTGTGTAAGTAGTGCATGTGGTAGCATTGAGGCGATGAGGAATGTAACACCCTGAGTGGGTGTGTGTAGTCTACACCTACTAAGGTCGCCGGGATTACGGCAGCCGGGCGTGGCAACCTGCGGATTACTGTTCCTAACCAGGTCAATCGGCCCTGTCTGCAAGCGGCAGGATGACCATCACCATCCCTCAACTGAACCCATGCTCCACATCTTACTCCCCACTCCTCAGTGACCACGATGCAGTAGGGCTGTCACGATGAAGGAATTTCCCCGGCTCAACAGCGTGATATGCAGTATTATTGCTGGGGATTATTTTGCTTTATTCATCCTGATTTTAGTGCTGTATGTATAAGCTTAATTTTTAGGCTATGATTAGGTATATTGTTGTTTTGTAAATGACAAAGATGACAGTTTTAAAACCAAATACTTGAGGCACAGCATTTTTTTTTTCACCTGAGACACTTTGGTTCCGCAGAAGAATATCCGTACTTGCTCTGGATGAAGGAAAAGCTGAAACACGTATAGGGAGAGAGGACGTATCCACCGGTCTATGTGCATTATTTTCTCCTCCATTGTTGTTGTTGTCCAACACTTATATCTACATGTAGGATGTGACGATTGGTCTTTGTGGTATTTGTCACACCCCTTTTCCATTGTGATTGGACAGCTGGGTAAAGAGTGACAGTGACGAGCACAGCGTTTTACCCGAAGTTGAACATTTTTTAACTCTCGGCGACCAGAAAAAAACCCAAAAACAAACGTGCAGTGCTCAGCGCAGAATAGAAGCTCAGGGACCTCGTCACCCTGCTGGCATTTTTAGCATAGTGTAAATACGTGGCGCTCAAAGCTTGCAAAGAATTCCAAAAAAGAAAAAAAGTGAACATAGCGGTTGTGGCGGTTGCTTGCCATCCCCTGCGGTTGGCTTGTCAATAGTGCGCTATTGCAATTTAGCGGTTACTGCGACAGCCCTACGATGCATTCATATGATATGGGCTCATTGTCATTTCTGCTGTGCCGATAGCCTCCTCTTATGTTTAACTGACACTAGAGCTGAGCTGATTCCTCCCTGTAGGGTTTTTGTAAGGTCACCATCCACTTAGCTCATACTGAGTGGACACTCAGCAAAATTGTATCTGAAAGGTGAAGGTTTAATTGATAACACTGACCTTCTTCTGTTTGTTCTATCAATTAGTTTTATTCTTAGCTTAGGGGATGATATTGTTTAACATCCGTCCAGTTCTTAAAAATGTGTATAGGCAATGCGTTTTCATCCCAACTCGTCATACACTGACGTTTTGTCAGACCCTTCTGCATCACTTATCAGGCGCAGTAAACACGTGCTTTATGTTGTGAATTACACAAAATTACTAAGTTTAGGCAATAAAACCACACAAAATGATTACGTTTTTACAGTGAAAATGACACTGAACGGGACACAAATGTACAGCTGATTGTAACGTGACGCACGGGACACGAACAGCGGTCTCCTGGATGAAAGTCTTGTGTTTGTTGGCCCATAGATATAGGTAGGTATAAACAAAGCTTAAGGGTGCCTTGTGCGTCGGTATCAACACCGACACGGCCGTGACAAAGCGTCGGTAGTTGATGCCCTGGAAATGAGAACAGCCTGGGAGAGGCTCAGCTGGTATCTTTTGATAAGGTATTCATCTCCCATAATGTAAAAAAAATCAATAACGTGGGGCATAATCCATCTGGATGCAGGTTTGTTCCACTAAAGTCAATGTAATGGTCTCTAACGTATCAGAGGATCTGCTTCTCTGGTCTCTTCTATCGACCATCTTTGGCCATACATTCACAAGTGGCTGCTCACTGGCTGAGGGGGAACAGAAGACATGGGTTACGTAAGAAGACAGAGACCGATGTGGAGAACACATCAGAGCCCCAATGAAGGCAGGCTTTGGGTGTCCTGACGTTATTCAACGTTCACTAACGAATGCAACAGCCGATGGCGTCACCCCTTTATAATTACATTAGCTCTGGTATGTTTAAGAGCTTCTACTGAAAGAGGCCTTTGCTTGTTTCCAGCCTGCCTGCAGAGGCCTTGGACACATTTCCTGCACACTGGATAATCAATTTGCTGCCCCTCTGCCTGCACCCTATCCTTGACAACCCGCCATGCATGGTGAAAGAGGGAGGGAGAGAGAGAGAGAGAGAGAGAGAGAGAGAAAAAGAGGGAGACAGCATATCCTGCCCTTGCCCCCAAGCGCTCTCTTTCTCTGTTGTTGACACACACTCACCGACACATATGCCCTTGAGTGAGTCACTCACAACAATAAGGGGAGTGTCACAGCCTCGTCCACACATCTGCCAAACACCTA
The DNA here is from genome assembly GCA_916701665.1 of Sebastiscus tertius. NCBI lineage: Eukaryota > Metazoa > Chordata > Actinopteri > Perciformes > Sebastidae > Sebastiscus > Sebastiscus tertius. The sequence continues at coordinate 18,363 of CAKAOH010023002.1, forward strand.
CAAGCTGACCGAGCAACTCCTTAAAACATCCTAATCCTGTGAGGCAGCTCTCAGTCTCATTGAAATGTTGTCATCACCAAAGACACCATAAAATTACTAGAAATACATAGGTATCTAGAGCTGCAACAATTAATTGATTAGTTGTCAACTATTAAGTTAATTGCCAACTATTTTGATTATCTGTTTGAGAAATTTCCAAAGAAAAAAATAAGTCTAAATTCTCTGATTCCAGCTTCTTAAATGTGAATATTTTCTGTTTTCTTTTTTTACTCCTCTATGACAGTAAACGGAATATATTTGAGTTGTGGACATAACAAGACATTTGAGGACGTCATCTTGAGGTTTGGGAAACACTGATCAGCACTTTTCACCATTTTATAGACCAAACAACTAATCACTTAATCGAGAAAATAATCAACAGATTAATCAACAATGAAAATAATTGTTAGCTGCAGCCCTACAAGTATTAGGGCTGCAGGGATCTGTACCAAACAAAGATGTTTTGGTAAGTCTGTAGAATATGATGTGTAGGCCAGGACATCTCTGCAGCGCCACAATATTTAATTTAAAAATGGTATTTTGACACTCATTTCACCTTTAACAAATATTGCAATTTCCTCATCCTGCGATTTGAAAATTGCAGTAGGCCAATTTCGAGTAATTGTGCTGCCCTTTATTGCATACACTGTGTTAGGCTAACACTGTTGCGTGAGATACTAAACTGAAATTAAAAAAAAAATTGTGAAGTGGATAATGCTGCAGGGGTGATTTGAGAAGTTTCCATGGATGGTGCAAATGGTGGAAAATTGTCAAAATTGGAATCCATTGTTACAGATATGAACTTGAGCGGAGTAAAAAGCAAGCAAACATTTTATAGCCACTTTTCAAGCCTACTCGAAAGACAGATTTTTTTGCGGAGTACAACATAAAGTCGTGATGATGAGTCATAGATACACTGCCTTTGATAGGAGCAGAAATAAACAAGTCCATCTGTTTTGGAATTAATTAGGGAATTACACATCTGGTGTGAAAGCAAACAATAACTTGTCAAAATCAAAGAAACATGCGCAATTATTGAGAAATGTTATAAAACTCAAATAAGGAGTCATTTTTACCATTACATACTGTAATCATAAAAAACTATAAGAAGTGTGACCATCCATTAAAACATTGTGGAAACATTGACCGCCTCCCAAACACACTACTGCTGAATAGTTTAGACTAAAAATGTAAGTTGGCTGACTTTGGTAGATGTTGATAGACAGACCAGTGAACCACAACTACAGAAGGGTCAGGTTTTCTCACTGCATGTATGAACCTGTGTGTGTCTGAGCCACGAGGTACCGTTCGTTCAAACCTCCCAGCATCCTAATACGACAGCATTCTCAGCATACCATCTGCAATGAAGTCCTGATGAGGGGAGAGTATGGCCGCCTGCCAGCCTCCCTTTCTGCTCTGCAATCTGCCCATGTGATAGGAGGTAGAGTAGGCAGTACTGCAGCCTCCTCCTCCTCCTCCTCCTCTTCTCCCCCCTCGCTCACACACACACACACTAACCCCCCCAAAAAACACTGCATATTCCACTGCAGTTCTGCTACGAACCACGAGTCACCCTCCAGCACCTCCGAGTGACATTGGCATAATGAAAACCCAGGGATATGGAGTAAAAGTACTGGGGATTTGACATAAAGCTTCTTTTTTGGTAGAGTCTGAGAGATAAAGGGCAAGTGAGCCATAACTGGTAGGGACACTTGATCTTATGGAAGATTCATAAAGGCTTAGTCTAACGAGCCCGGTAAGACTGACAGACAAAAACACTAGGCAAATACTAGCTGGAGGAACAGGTTTCTGCCGTCACATGCTGTCCTGTTACTGGGTCATTATATGCTTCCGTGCTAGTGTCGGGAAGACTTTGTACATCTGCCAGCTGAGAGTGGACGTAACAGCACAACCACGATTAAGGAGGCACCTAGCACTCCACAGTACCTGATGACTCACGGTCACAAGTAAGCAGTTTGAATCACAAGACTACAAACCACATTCAGGTCTCCTCCTCTTGCTCTGCTTTTCTTTCATATATTCTCATATATTCCACAATTACAGCAGTGGTGCAGGCAGGGCAGCATCACAGATTCACTTGGAAGTTCAATATGTTCATGGAAAGCTATGCAATGATTCATTCATGGTAGATAATCATTAAATTACTACGTACATATACATATACATATTTAGATTATTCAAATTTGAGTAGAGCTGCAACGATTAATCGATTAGTTGTCAACTATCAAATCGCCAACTATTTTGATAACTGATTAATCGGTTTGAGTATTTTTTTTAAGAATAATAAGAATAAGAAAAGTCTTTGATTCCAACTTTTTAAATGTGAATATTTTCTGATTTCTTTATTCCTCTATGACAGTAAACTGAATATCTTTGAGTTGTGGACAAAACAAGTCATTTGAGGGTTTCATCTTGGGCTTTGGGAAACACTGATTGACATTGTATAGACCTACAACAAATCTATAAAATAATCAACTATGAAAATAATCTTTAGTTGCAGCCCTAAATTTGAGTACATCAGCAATTTAAAATTGTAAGTACATTTTGCAGCCCTATTTTCACACATACTGCACATGTGTAAAAGCCAAGAATGACTAAAGCATGAAGCTGCTGAGCCTCATAATGAAACTGGAAGCATCTACACAACATCCATCTTAATCACTGATCCCGATAACATGTTGTCAAAAGGTGAGATAAATCTGCTCACAACTGCAACATATGAGAAAATAAGTTCAATTTGTCAGCAGGCTTTCATAACTTTAATCCACCACATTTTTTTGTGAGATTTACAGCAAAATAAAAAAGCGGCACATCTTGTAAATGATTAACTTCTGGCCATAACACTTTAAAGATCCCTAAAAGTGTTTTACAACTGTTTGTGTACGCTGAGAGATAATATCATCATAAACTACAAAGTGATATCCATTCGAAAACAACGTGTGATGAATTGAAGGTATTAGCAGGCCAGGCTGTGTGGCGACCCCCGAGTCTCCCAGTATGAACCAACTCAGCGTTTCTCACACAGAGACACTCCTAAGGCATGCAGGCCCCTTCAGAGGAGGAGGAGGAGGAGGAGGAATTTCACTCTGTAAGCCTTTTATTCTCTTTCAGGCTGTTTGTCCCCAACCGTCCACTATTCAGTTTGCTCATTCTACTGTTCCCTGCTAAGAGCCCTGAAGGAAGACCACGCGGGAGCATGTGGTGGTATACCAAACTCCCCTTAGCAGAGACAGGCCTGCATAGATTCAAGTGTGTGTGTCCTTGTGTGCATTGCCAGTGGGCTACTTACTTGTAGTGTTGCCTTGCATCTGAATGATACATTTTGAGTCTTTGCCAATCTCCCTGGAGTTGAAGGGCCGGACTCGAACGGCGACTTTTACAGACGCCCCAGACATGTTTGCGGTTCAGGAGTGTCTCCTAGTATGATTCCTTGTATATCCTTCCTAAAGGAAACACAGAAAAAAAAAGATGTTTGCACAGGGAATGAAATTAGCACCTGACAAATACAGGCTAAATGTTGGCTGTGGCAGGTACAAATTTCAGGGCTCAGTTTTAAAGCTAGAGTGAAGATAATGGCAAAACCTAAGGAACCTATTGGTACCAACCATGTCATACTAGCTTGTTGTGAAGGAGGCTAAATAACACTCCACACTTACAATACATTTTGGCGAGGAAAAACTATCATGGCAAATCACATGCAGTTTGGGGCAAGTCATAGACAAGTCAGCACACTGACACACTGACAGCTGTTGTTGCCTATTGGGCTTGCCATGTTATGATTTGAGCATATTTTATTTATGCTAAATGCAGTACTGGACAATATTTGTCATTGTTTTGTGTTGTTAATTGATTTCCAATAATAAATATATACATACATTTCCATAAAGCAGCATATTTCTCCACTCCCATGTTGATAAGAGTATTAAATACTTGAAAAATGTCCCTTTAAGGTACATTTTGAACTTTTTTTTCTTAACCGATTGACAGCCCTAATTAAGAAATATTATTGTTTTAAAAAGCAATTCCTAAGTTTAAAATAGTCAGGGATTAAAGTTACATGATATATGTCTATGGTCTGGTACCACTGACTCATGTTTACAAGTCTAAAGCGTTCAACATAGATTTCATAAATGGCAGACAAGAGTGGCCGAGATAGAAATGTTCAGTGACCTGTCACTGTGTTTGCATCTGCTATGTAAAAAAGAACATCTGGTGTTAAATAAATGAAGCAAGTTTGTTTGCTTGCTTGTTCTAAAAAAAACAAAACTGCATGCTATAATAATGCACATCAAACACAATGAAGGTCCACCCCCTCCCAAAAATTCCCAGTCATAACAGCATACAACAAACATGGCCGACCAGAGCCCATTGAAGCTTTTTTCATATTTTTGTAAACAGCAGACATTTAACAATCAAATAAAAGGATGCATTTTCATTTATAAAACCACAGCAGCATATGCGAAAGATGTTTTTGCGAATATGAATATTGCATGTAACAATTAGGCTGCATAAACAACATTATATATATATATATTTTTAAATCATAAACTTTCCAATGTGTTTACAGTAAAGCCATACATCCATCGCACCAGGGGGACTACATTTGCCAAATAACTCCTGTTTTTTCTCCATGTCCTTGCAGTCAGCCATACTTGGTAAAAAGCATACGCCCATGAAATTCTATCTCCCCTATGTTGTGAGGGTTACAGTGGAGCAGTGAGTGAGCCGGGCCTGTCTCATACTAATACAGGGTTCATTCTGTGCAGGCAAAGAGCTTAAAATCCCCCTTTTATTTAAGAAATAAATAAAAAATGAATGTTAGGAAGTAGGCTAATCCTCCTCCTCTGCTGCTGCTGTATGCATGTTGTGGGACAGTGCAGAGAGGAGTTGCATGCTTATTTTAGCATCATAGACTCGACACAATGTACCCTGCAATGAGAGATATTAACAATATAACGATTGCAAACGATTACTGCTAGCTATATCTTATATTAGATATCTAATAACGTTAAATGTGAACGTCTGTCTTCAGTTCATCAAGGCCTACCTCTGATCTCAGCTGACTCTTCCTACACATCACTCTTTTCATTACTTAGCTGTAGTTTCTCCTCTGTGTTATTTATTAGTATGATTTTGTAAAGCGTCCTTGGGGTTATGAAAGTCCAATTTATTATTTTTATTATTATTATTGTTATTATTATTATTATCATTATTATTAATGGCACTAGACGGAACTAACTGACCTCCAGTGTCTTGTTTGAAGGATATAACTATACAATTATAGACAAATAATGTGCTAGTAAACAAGAATATCATTGATAAATTAAAATAAGAGTATAAAACTGTTATTTTAACCACGACTATGTAAGGTAATGGCTAGGTAGCTTGGTAACTAGGTAATGTAACGGCTGGCTTTGTAACTAGGTAACGTAACGGTTAGCTTGGTAGCTAGGTAACTAGGTAACGTTAACGGTCGCTGCCTATTACGTTACCTAGCTCCAACTGCGATCTGTGATAACAAGCTTAAACGTTAAATATATGAATAAAGAATCGTTTTTACTCACGTTTAGAGACTCCACCACCAAGATACCACCATACAAGACAGTGATGAGGACTAAAAATTGAGCTAACGGCCGTCAAGATGGGTTTTTTTTGTTTAAAATCCGCGAAAACTGTTGTAAAGTCCACCCATTATTGTATCCTCCGCCGGATTGGACCCGTGATATGCAACCCGGCGCCTCCTTATAATGAGTTTATATTTCTCCAGTAGCTAGAGATAGAGAGATAGAGTTAGAGGACGTCTATCTGCAACCCAAGCGAAGAGGAGAATTGATAGATCGCCTTGATTTAACCGAAGAAGAGATTACGTCAACTCCCTTCTCTCGGGCCGCCGCGCTGATTGACAAGACGGACGGGCCAATGAGCGAAGAGACAGTAGGTGACGAATGTGTCAAGGAGCCAATGAGGAGGGTCGGAGGAGAGGGGGAGTGGGCGGGGCTTGTCTCTGCCGTGACGTCACGCCACACTGCAGGATTTCTGCCCACCGCACCGCTGTCACCGCAACACCACGCAGGGTCACCGCACACAGCGCCGCCTAGCGACACATGGAGCATGTCACATTTTTAAAAAAAAAAAAAAATTATTTGCACATGTATAAAAGTGCACAAAATCCAGTCAATGAAAAAAAAACAAGAAATTTGTAATGAGAGGTGAAGAAGCCTTGCAGGCTTATTTATACAAAGGACCTCGCCCACCCCCATCCCCAGGAGAAAAAAAACAACCATAACAAAAAAGGAAGAAAGATCTAAACTAACATAATTTAAAAAAAACAACAAAGTTAAAAAACAACAAGAAGTACACAAAATGTGCAGAAAAAAACAAAAAAAAACAGTGGAAAACACTCAAAAAACACGCAGAAATTGCACAATTGCACAATGAACATATACAAGAACACATATTTTCAATAGTCTAAATGAATGACATGTTTTCTGTGTGTTGGACGCAATTCTTTTTTTTTAAGAGTATATTTATTGGTTTCCAAAGCGTCAAACAATCAGGGATTAAGGAGCATAATACAAATATGTACCTTCTTTTCCAATTTGCCCTCAACACAGAACACATTCTCCACTCACATGAGAGCCAAAGACAAAATAAGCAAAATAAAATATATAAATAAACAATAACAAATAAAATAAAATATACATA
>CAKAOH010023003.1:0-27282 GCA_916701665.1 Sebastiscus tertius
GAGAAAAGAAGGGCAGCAAGAGAGGAAGGGGAATATAAAATAGGGTGATGGTCACAGACAGAAACAGCGAGAGAGAGAGAGAGAGAGAGAGAGAGAGAGAGAGAGAGAGAGAGAGAGAGAGTCACCTTGGCGCTATAAGCCTCTTTCCCGAAGGTCTACTTGTCGCTTTACAAGAGGTGTGCTTCAGTGTAAAGCTGTCACATAAGATGCTACAAGTCTGCCGGCTGAGAAAATAGTGCACCAAACTCAAGGCTTCTTCACAATACCAACCAAAACTAAATAAAATGTTAACGCCTGACTACAGCCTATGAATATAGAGCAGTCATTACGACAAACATGATTTCAGTTACGTTGCACGGCAGCTGGATTCTCGCGACATTGTCAGGTTTCAAGTAATGCGTTTGTGTCCGGCAAGCCAGACCAATCAGCATCCTGCGAGGAGCTACTGGCAGCTATGGGCGTGGCTTAGGTGTGTGTGAGACGACACGGAGAGGCGACTGATCGTTCTAAATAGTGTCTCCTGAAGAGGTTAGCGTAGATGCTGCAATAGCATCAGTTATATCAGAACTGGAGAGTACTTCTTCATTGAAAGAAGAGCAAAGAATGCCACTATTTTTGCTCTTCTCCTGACTGGCTTCTGCAAGAGTTTGATTGACAGATGGTTCATCCAATCGCTGCAAAGCATGTCCTTTTTCAAACAGTTACCAATGGCAACTTCTCAGATGGTTCTGTCTAACAAACCATCTGGTTCGTCAGGTTAATCATCTGGTCCTCTTAAATGTTTTTCTTTACAACAGGAACAAAAAAGATGGAAGATAGTTTACGCGGAGCACATGTACAGATTAATATCAGTTATTCCGTTTGATCCCAATGGATTTGAACAAAGACTTATCAAATGCTCAAGCTGCATATGAACTTGTTATATGAGTAAGAAAAGGTCAAGTTAACTTGCACAGTTACAATTTTATAATGTTTTTCCATGGGCCCAGGTCAGTCCACGTGATGACAAGCATTTTAACTAGTGACTCACAGCAGGGGACAGCTGTGCTCCTGCTTGGTAGCAGTGCCGACCGCCACCCACCTGTGATGGTCTCCTTAACTTAGCTGTGTCCTAAGTGTCTGAACTCAAAGTCTCTCTGCGTTCAGCTCTCAGTACTTTTGCAGCTTCTACCTGAATCTCTGTGGTTTGGAGTTTAGTTTCACTCCTGTGTTTCTGTTTGTACTCAGATATCAGCCTTATTTCACTGTTTACTGATCGCTTTCAACTTGAGCCGTGTTAAGTTACTGTTGATGCAAAGTAAATCTTTCCTGCTGTTGCTGCTTCACATTAAAAGGACGCTTTCCAATGGCCAACTGGCGGGATGCTTTGTGAAGAAGTTAGAAGAAATGCAATACGTTGGTCATTAAGCAAGCAGAGCTTCATTAGCGATGCTATTATTCAATAAAACCAGGTCTAATCAACCAGATAGAGACATATTCTGCACTATTTGGTCAGCGGATCAGTTTTAAATACCCAAAAGAGTGAGCTCTTACTACAGTTTATGTCTAGCACATCTCCAACACGTCATCAAGTTAAACCTTGTAGCTCGACTGCTAGTGGCCGTTAACGGCGTTGATTGAAAAAACTTTGGAAAATATTGGAGGTTAGAAACTACATTGTAGGGCAGATGATGAATCCAGTGTATTTTAGTACTTTCACGAGACTAACTGTCACATGGGGCTTCAAATAAAACCCATAAAAAGCCTGCCTCACCGTGATTAAGTATTTTATTCAATTAACAGCCCTAGTTTATACTGAATTTTATGTAAACAACAGCCTGAGACAACCAAAATACCCATTCACAACACAGTAATGGCCTATTATACAGTATGCCACCTCCCTCAAAGGCACATACGTTTTTTTATAGCTGGAATTTTTACTTACTTTTAAACAAATACAAATCAATCACTTCTCATATCCTATTAACACACTGTCCACATGCTTAAAACAAAAATCAATTACATTACTTGTTAAAGAGAAAACAAAACTCTTCTTTCCTCTGCTCGTTAGGCACAGATGGCAATAAAACGAACACTGTAGAATGAGTAAATCTATTGGAACACACAGTCTTGTGGACATTTAAAAGAGATTCCTCTGACAAATGGAGAACAATTGAGGGCTGATATTAAATTTCCAGCTGTATCTATTTTGTCCCTCAGTGTGATTGTAAAACAAAACAGCGGCGGCATGTAATTTTTCTCTTGGAGGCGGTGGGTGGCGTAATCCAGCCTGGAGTCGGTTCCAGTGACAATGAACCAACAAAACAACGAGAAAGACCTTTACAGCAATAACGAGCAGATTGTTCATGGAGGAGGCATGATATGTCACTCTCTCTCTCTCTTTATCTATCACTACATCGCTCTCTTTTACACACAAACACACATGCAGATTGACCTAAACATGTTTAATTAACCCGCAGTAATCCATCTACACTGATGGAACTGACTGAAAGCTGGTTGTCTATTATTGTAAATGGGGAGATTACCTTCGCAGTCTGTCAATGTTTGAGTGAAAAGCTAGATTCACATGTCCTATGAATCCGCAGTAAAAAAATATAAAGGGGCTAGAAAATAAATGTTTACACCACATAGAAAGGAATTTCATCTCTAAAGCATCATAATCATAATAGCTTTTTATGTTGGATGCCAATTAGCAATGTTTTTCAGCTATAACAAAGGCTTGTCAATCAGCATCGTGACATTTGAGTTTTCAGAGGAGCACAAGAACTTTGTACCATTTTCACCGGAGAAATAGCAGTAGATATAGCAATACTTCATTTGGTACTTATTTTTTGTAATGCAATTATGTGTAATTCTGTAGTTTAGTTAGGCTGGTTTTTCACCTCTGAATCACTGCTCTCATCTTACATTTGTTCAGTGTTCAAATAGGTCTGATATTATGCCAATTAATGGCTATTTCTGCCAGTTGGGGAAACAGTCGACCAATCAGAGCTTTGTAGATTGGAATTATTTTTTATGGTAGCTAGCTACATAGCTAGAGTTCATCTGTCACAAAAATGGCGACAAGCATGGATGAGATAGACACAGCAGTCTCATATCTGAATTTTTTTGTCGGTCACACACTCACACACACACACACACACACACACACACACACACACACACATGTGCAGCCACCACATGATAGTTTTACGTCGTCACACAGCGGCACAGTCAGTAACGCCACATAGAGAGTTAATTACAGATTCACAGTGACCAGCTCAGCTCGTCTGCCGACAGCACGGAGCTAAACAGCTAATGTTAATGGAGGTTCCGTTCAGTTACATTATGATGTGTTCAAGCTTTGCTCAGTAAAAATGAGCGTGATGAGAATGGTGCGTTCAAATGTAATCTTGTAAAATGGAGTTTTTGGCGAGAAACTTGGATAAATCCAGTTGTTTAAAGTAGATGTTTTCACAGCAATATAAAATAAATATGAGAGAGAAATATGACATGATGAACTTCCTAAAACTAGCTCTAAACGGCTTGTAATATATAATTAGAACTACTAATGTCAAGATTTAATATAATCAAAGCAAATATTCAAATAAAGATACAATCATTTATTTCCTAATCATTTGAGTTGTGTGTTTTTATGCAAATAACCACTACAGACTACAATAACAAAGTAAAAGGATAACATTTAGAGTTTTTGACAGTTGGACTGTAGCACGATATGGAAGGAAAAGCAGCGTTCTAATTATTTAAATGTGGCATTACAATAAAAATATGTTGGCCCTAAAATCTATTAATAATAATCGTGACCTGAATATTGATCAAAATAATTGTGATTATGATTTTGGTGATAATTGTGCATACCTAGTTGACTTACATAATAATACTGCGTATGCAATTGTTAAGCTAATTGCTACTGCAAGGTATGTACTGAATGAAAATAATGCTGGTGGGACACATACTGTACGTCATTTGCTACGGACGTATGACGCAACAAGTCAGCTAACATGAAGACAACACCAGGCTGACTGAAGTTAAACAAAATGGCAATTCAGCCTAATTATAAAGATATAATATTTACTGTCAATGTTGGAGGACAGTAAAATGTGATACTGACTGCAAAAGCTAAAAGAGTTATTCTGCCAGTAAAATATATATTTACTGTGCTCTGCCTCAGATTTACTAAAATGAGGTTGTTTCTATCAAACGCTGGTTCTTCATTAGAGAATCTCTTTGACTGCAGCTGCCTGACAATTCAAGGAAATAGCTTTGACAGAATAGTGTAGTAATCTGTAACTTTCAGAGTAGTCTGATGATGGCAAACACTGTAAAAAAAAATGATACTGAATTAAAGCAATGCTGGTTGATAAACTGTGTGTGTAAAAACATGCAGCCTTGCAGGCTTAGCAGAATGTGATGCCAGACTGAGCAGGATGGCTTTTTTTTTTTTTTCTTTCTCGATGCTGCTGCTGTGACTTCCCTAAAAGGCGCATAATACAGATTGATGACACCAAAGTTTATAAAGCGGTTCATGACTTCTGCAGCATAACATCCCTCTTTTCCCACTTTTCCTGTCACTCTTCAGTGGCTACTGAAGAATGGCTGTGAAAATAAAATGATGCCATGAAGATTCATATGCAAACCCGACATAAAGATATATGTGGCCAATGGAGATATCTAGTCTCTCCTCTCGTGGGCCAAAAACAGCCTTTTTTTCTTTCTTTTTCCATGGGAATTCTCGCCCTTTGTGTTTAAATGAGAATCTATCGCTGTTTATTGTTTTCAGAGGAGATTCTCTCTGAGGTACTGGTGGTATTCAACTGTGACTCATGACCGCATTGGCAACCAACAGGTGCCTGACATATAAATACCACACAGGAGGTGTCAGTAATGCAGGTGTTCAGAAGAGTAACTATGGAGGGACACACTCACACACTATGGTGATATGCTGTACACCTGGATAGAAGGCCAACACATACAGAACTACTGTTTCTTTGCTGATTATTTACTAAACTTTAAAGGTGCTATTGATAACATTGATATCATTCAGCCACTAGATGTCGTCCCTCTTCTGTTCCATTGTGTTCAGTTCACAACAATCAGCTGCCAGTTCGTTATACAACCTGCATATTTAATGGTCGAATGGAGTGAGACTCAGACAGACAGCTCAAGACATCATGTCAAATGATGAATATTTCATGATAGAGTAATTTAATCATTAGGCAGCATGTAGCTATAGATTAGCTATAGATTTAGGTTACTTTGTCCAGTGGTGTTTCAAGATTCATGTAACATAATCTATGGTCATCTGAGGATATGACTATCTAGTTTTAGGTAACGTTTAGCTTGTCATCTAAGCCAGCTATTCTCAACCACTGGGCGGGGGTCCACTGACGGGCCTCAGAACGCCACCTAGTGGGCCGCGGAGGTACTGACAAATGCTTAAGAGGTTGTAGCGGGCTCAGTTTTAAAGCTAGAGTGAAGATCCTGGTATGAAACTAAAAAACCTAAGGAATTCATTGGTCCCAACCATGCCGTCCGTGTCGAGAAGAAGGCTAAATAACGCTCCAATGGTACGCTAAATTTTGGCGAAGAAAAACTGACATGGCCATTTTCAAAGGGGTCCCTTGACCTCTGACCTCAAGATATGTGAATGAAAATGGGTTCTGAGGTACCCACAAGTCTCCCCTTCACAGAGATACATGTCTCGGATACAGTGGCACAAAATGGAGCGGATTTTGAAATGAAAAAGTGATGGAGACAACCCTGCACCAGTAAAAGCTCCAAAGTGTGTAGTGAGGAAATATGACCCTGAAGTTTTGGATTCATAATGGCAGGCAATGATGGGTGAGGGTGAGCTGAATAATTATGCAGGTCATTACACCGGACAATGGTATAACACATATTTATAGCCCAGTTTGTCATTTATTTGGGAAGGTGGTCCTCGGAAATGTTTTAACAATCAGCAGCGGGCCTCAAGTTACAAAAGGTTGAGAACCATTGATCTAAGCAGTGGTGTAGTGCAGGATATACGCAGGTATACGGCGTTAACCTACTTATATTTAAGACGGCCACTCACCTCTAAATACCCTCCGATACGCACCTTTCATTACACATTGTTTGAGGGAACTGTAACATTAGGCAACTGGACGCTACCGTCACTAAGATGCAAATGTAGCTCCGGTGACAACACATCATTTGCAAGGACTTTGGCTGTTGGTAGTTGCTGGTTTTGTTTGAACATGTCAAATTGTAATTTGAATGGATTATTGATTAAGCTACCAGCTTCAGTTGTCACTTGTTGCCACGCTAAATATCCACGTATATTCTGAAGCCTGATGGAGACACCTGAGTCAGTGTGGCCAGGCATGGCAGCTTCCTTTTGTCACTGAGCACTTGGGATTGGTACCAGAGTGAAGCCGGGCGCTAACTGTCAAACTCAGCCTTTTATCCATTTTTATTCACACTAACAGGCAACTTCATCGCTGAGGACAAAGAGATACCAGGTCATACCAACATTGTTATACTATTGGCTCACAGGCCTTGTTAGAAGTGGGAACTAAACATCAGATGTCTTTCACAGATAAACAAAACATTATTTTTTGGACCTGTCAACATTTTTAAAATGATTACATCATATATATATATATATATATTAGGAAAATAAATTATTTTATTTGGCACCTTTCTAAAAGCTCAGTGGATGTATTATTATTTATTTTATTATATTCGTCTACAGAAAAATGTCATCAATAAGACCTTTAAGAGCAACCAACTAAAATACCCGCCCCCATTATTTAATTGTATTATGTGGATTTCAATTTTGCTAAACACCCACTGAAATGATCAGACCAATCTGAATTAAAATGACTATGTAAAAGTTAAATGTTCAATGTCATTCATTAAGTATAAATAGCTCAGTGGCTGTAATCTGTTACCTCAACACGTATACTTACAGGGTTGTTAGATGCAATTTACTTGATAAACATACTGTATGTATAATACTGTACCATAATCATGTAAGTAAAATCAAGTCAAGTTGGGTAAATTTTATGTATATAGCGCCAAAACACAACAGAAGTTATCTCATGGTACTTTTCATATGGAGCAGGTCTAGACCGCACTCTTAATTTACAGAGGAAGTCAAAGTCGACTCCCTCACCCAGGAACTCCAGTGAGCGGCGGAAACATGAACACACGCCTCCTGCTGCGTCTGTTGCAAAGTTGTTTTTTTTGGTCTGACCTTGCAAAGTTTGTGTTGATTCCTGCCTTTTGTTTATCCATCAATCCCTCACTCTGACAGTAGCCCTCTCTATCTGACATAAAAGAAAATAAATATGATGCCAGCAGGTGTCAAGAGGGATCCTCCTTCCTCTCTCTCTGTCTGAAATGGTAAGAAATTGGATGGCAAGTTGCTCCCTGTTGGGTGTCAGAGGGGAGTATTTTTATCATCTGTATCTGTCAAATGAAAATGCCTAGTCTCCAAGGTCCTTTCCAAATGGTGAATATGCTGTTTGCCCTATACTGTAGGCTATTGTTTTGCAGCAAATTCAGACCGGTACAGGGCAATTTTTGAAGCAGAGGCAGCTCAACAACTTTACTAACTGGAAACTACCATGTTTCAGTGCGGCTGAATTGCTGGGACATCCACTCAGGCTCAGGCTTTAGAGTGCTATTGCAACTGTCTGGTTTCCACTACAAGATCAAGCAAGGCTACCATGGTTTGCCCCAAACAAGCAAGAAAGGTGAGCCTCTTTTCCAACACCGATCCAAAGAGAACTAGCCTGGGTTCCACTTCAACACCACACAGGTTTAGCCTGGTCTCCTTTACAGTGTAAACCCAGTAATCTTGTTACCACTGGACTGTGCAGCCCTAAACTCAGTCAGTTGTGTAAGAACATGGCTGGAGCGAAAAAGCAGAACAGGTGTCACTTGAGGACAGGCTTAACAAGAGCTGCACTGCCGAATTAAATAGGACTGCTCATTGCCTGGTTTCCATAGAAGATGAAAAATGGCTCATCTTTTTCCAATACAGGACCATACTAGAATAAATTGGTCCCCAATAACAGATCAAAAATAAAGACTACTCATTAGGCTGGTTTATATTTCCCATTTCCATTTCAAAGAAGGCCATTTGGCCTCATTATCCTGATTCCCTCTGTATTGTCCCTGCGTTGCTTTCAAAGTCTGCTGTACTAAGTTTGCATTGTAAAGGTTAAAGCAATTTTCCCTTTGAAATTTACCATCCAGCCTCTGTGACAATGTGAAACCAAGATAAATCAGAGAGAGAAAGAAGGATTCCCCTGTTGATGACAGGAGCAGCTCCCCAGTAAACAGTCATTTCCAACGTAACCTCCTGCATCCAGTATCACATAACACATTTGGCAGAAACAGATCTATAAACAAGCATTTAACTTGTGTTACACAACAGCTACTTCCACACATCTGACAGGTAATAAACATGTCCCAATAACTAATAATTTACAGTTTTCTGGGTTTATTGGTTGCTATGCCATCCAGTGATCAGTTATGTTTTCTCTTTTTTTATGATTTGTCAGTACAGACATTCGATTCTGTATGTTGCGCCACAATAAACTCAGCCTGCACCACGCCCTCATTGGTAATGAGCTCACCCAAGATGAGTAAAAGTAATGTCATTCTGACTCATTCATTGACAGTAATTCTCTTGTTGTGTAAGGATCAGTGAGGAGCATGTCCCTCAAAACTTAAATATGTTGGATTGTAGACCGGGTATTACCTGACATGGAATAAATCACCAGAATATTGGAAGATTAATGTGCTCACATATGGTCCATTGGGGCATAACCTCCCTTCGCTTTATGCCACGGCGACTGTGATTGAATACAGCTTCCCAACAAATGAAGGGAATCCCCATTAGACAGCAATAGACAATAAACGTCAACCTACCCTCCTATACAAAGACAAAAGAAGGAGAGGAATCCCCCTTGATAACACCATTCCTTAATTATTCTAACCATTCATCATCATCAATCATCTGTATATAGAAATATCCTGTCTTCTGCAATTAAATTGTGTTTCCTTTGTCTTTCTTTAACATCAATATGTCAATTAAATAAATCTGTCCATTGCTCTACAAAAACTGATTTACACCGCCTTTGGATCTAATCCAAAACATTGAACATGTCTTGTAAAATATCACAATTTACAAATAAATCAATGGCAAACCATGGCAAAGTCTCTGCATATGTCTATGTTTTCGCTATTGTAAGTTTAAACACTTTGGTTTTCTTCTGCTATTGGGCTTCATGGCTTAAAGCATTTCTCCCCTCTATGTTCTACCCTTTGTGGGTGTTGTTGCATCATAACAACAAACCCTGACTAACACCTAATTGATTACTTCAGTACACTATAAATATAGCAATACACACCTATCAATTGACTCCAAACATTAACCCCCAAAACACAGCAATGCTAGTATTTATCCCTCTGTAATGAGTAATGAAAAGATGAATGAAATGGAAATTAACTTGCTTTTTCCTTTGTGTTGATGCTACCTCTGACACTCATTTACCACATCTTTGTTTACCCCTTGCTGTGTAGTTGCACCCAGTTGTTTACATGCAAAAGCATAGTGCTAAATGATTTATAAAACCTGCCAGATCATATCTGAAGTGTAAATTAAAAACATGCAAATTCACTGAGCATCAAAATGTTGAAAAAGACAAGCTCTGTGCTTTTCTGGTTGGCAATAGTTTTAGGGATTTCTGCACGACAGTTGGCCTTTTTGCTATATTCAAGAGCCGCATGATGAGCAGGTACAGTGGGTAGCACTTAAAGGGACAGTGTATAGGATCTGGTGTCATCTAGCTGTGAGGTTGCAGATTGCAACCGACTGAAAGTTATCCCGTGTGCTAAGCGTGTAGAACTATAGTGGCTGGCGCGAAAAAGTGAATGGCCCTATCTAGAGCCAATGTTTGGTTTGTTCGCTTTGGGCTACTGTAGAAACTTGGCCGTCGGCTCTGTGAAGAGGACCCGCTCCATATGTAGATACAAACGGCTCATTCTAAGGCAACAATTCTTATTTCCAGGTGATTGCACACCAAAGAAAACATATGTATTAATATTATATTCTTTTCTGCCAATAGATCCCTCTCAATGTTACAAACTGTTCCTTTAAGTGAAGAAGTTGAGGAGATTTTGTTGAAAATTAGAATATTACTTAATATCATGCAGTATGCTGGACAATGATTGGAACATTGAGTCCCACCAAAACAGGTACGCTCTAAACAGGAAAAAGCCTAGAGTAAAAGGTGGACTTTGGAGGGTAAAACCCTCTGTACACCACTTCTCCATCCTTCCCTTTATCCTCTCTACCCATCCATCTCTATGTTAATTATCGCTCTCTATCTGTCTCCACATCCCAGTCTGTGTCTCTTGTGTCTTTATCAATCATAATAATGTAACAGATTGTTTGCGATAGACAATTATCAAAACTAGGGAAAAGTTAACGGGAAAAGGAATTGAAAAAAAAAACTGAAAATGAAATATTAATGTGCCAACATTTAACGTGGAGGTGTGTGTTTGTGTCTGCATGGTTAAGTGTCGGTAAGCTTTGGTGTCCTGGCTTGTTCCACAGTGGCTCTCACGTAACTGGAGGCAAAATACAGTTTACAGTCTTGTATTCAAAGACACATGTTTATAATCATAGACAAACACACAGGAGACATTTTTTAACCTAAAATTGGGGGCAGGCTATTGTTTTGCCTCTTTTAAAAAAAAAGCTTTGGCCTCTTTCCACTTTGAACAAAATTGCCATGTTGAAAGGGCTCTGCACTGTGATCAATGCTTTATTGGATTCACACAGTGGCCAATACAGGACAACTCGCCTTTTAAAAGTTAATGTCACACAATGTGGGAAACATAATAATGGCAGTAATGTGCTCCTGATCAGCAATAATGTACCTTGGGACCTGAGTGTGTGTCTCTGTGTGTGTGGGTGTATTGTATGTATGTGTGTGTGTGTGTGTGTGTAAAACAAAAGGAAGCAGAGGAAATTGACTACAGAGCCAGTGGGAATCAGATGCTTTGTAATCTTCTCACCGGGTTTGTTCCATTGATACAATAGATGCAATCAGATCATCACTTTTACAACTTTTCACTTCTTCCTTAATCAATTCATCTTATATTATCTCTTTGTCTTCTCTCTCTCTTCCCCTCATCCACACGATATAATGTGTTCTCTTCATCTACTGCTTTCTTTAGTCCTCTCCTTTCTGTCTCTCTCATCTCACCTCCAATCACATTGTCTCTTCTAATTCCTCATTTTCTGCCCTCACCCCTCACCCCCTACCTCACATTTTCCAAAACCCTGCTCCTTTCCCTTTTCCTTTAATTTCCTCTCATACATCACCCCATCACCTACATGTCCCCTCATCTTTCAGTCTCCTCCTCCACCAGAAGGGGGCATCTCACAGGGAAATAAAACACTCCCGTCTCCTCCTCCTCTTCTTCCTTGTGGAGAACGGAGGAGGAAAAACAGGAGGAGGACCGGGAAATCAAACTGATCTATTTTGATCCCCTCTGTTTTCAGGCAGGAAGTCTGGCAATCTATCCTACACACACATACACACACATACACACACAGCTTTTCCACAGAGGCTGGGTAGCCTCCAATGACAAGATTGTAGAGGGGGGAAAAAGCAGAGGGTTGAGGGATAAAAGACAAGAAAAGATTAAGCATGAAAGGAAGACGAGGGTAATCTGCCACGGGGGCCCTGGAAAGGAAGGAAGTAGGAGAAGAAGAGAAAGAGGGAAGGGGAGGAAGGAGAGGGAGGAGGAAAGAGGGGGCGAGAATGGGGTGATGTGAGGCAAGAGAGGTGGAGGGGGTGGTAAAGTTGCCGGGTGCAAGAGGAGAAGAGTACAATTGGATGATAAAAGAGACAACAGACGGCAGAAGTATATAATCATACTCAATATAAAATGTTCATGACCGCAGCAGATGCTTTTGTCTTACACATGGAAGGGAAAAACATCTTTGTTCCAGTGCGTGTGTGTATTTTTGTATGTGCTTTTATGTAAATATAAGTAAAACGATGGTTGTTATCCCACGCATGGCAACAGCACATTTTCTTCCAGTGTAAAATACCAGAGCAACAATGTCAGGCCGGCTCCATTGTGCCCAGGAAGATTAACTATTATGTGTACTGTGTTTGAAATCAGTACCATGCTTCTTTACAACCAAGTCACTTAGCCATGCCTCTAATTATAATTATATTGTCAGCTACGTCTACTCTGGAATAGAAAGGTTTTGTGAGGGGAAAAAAAAAAAAAAAACTCTTTGTAGTGTTGTGGACTTACAAAGATCATATGGATAACATTTTTTATGTAAAAGAAACAAAAAATTATTAAATAAATGTAAAAAACAATACATCCACAGAGCTTTAAGGGTGCTTTATTAAGCCAACATTTAGTCTGCTTTAATCGAACTCTGTTGCAGTTCAAACCTATGGAGGGCGAAATCTGCCAAAATAAAAAAATAAATGACACAATAAATAGATAAATAAATTTAGATCATTAAATGTAGTAAAAAATATTATTAAAAATAATGTCATAAATGATTTGATAAAATGTGACATAAATTGATATTTCTGTTTTGTTTTGGGACCCAAGGTGCCCTCTGATTTGGACTCGCCAAATGGACTATGACTGTGTGAAAGCACCCATAGAAGGTGCCAAATAATGATAATTATGGCTTTTCTTAAGAACAAATATTATGATTGTGACGTAATAATTTTTAACAGGTCCAAAATGAATGTTTTATTTATCTCTGTGGAAGATATCTAATGTTTGGTTTGTTTTGCGTTGTTACGGCGTTGGTTAGTAAAGACACAAGAGACAAAGTTAACGTGATAATAACGTTTTAACGCCACTAATTTCTTCAACACATTAACGCAACGTTTTAAGTTGTAGCAGGCTCAGTTTTCAAGCTAGATTATATTGTTTTCTTATATACAAAGAAAACAACCAAGTCTTCTCTCTACCAAATCAAAAAGTTTTGTTTAAAATTACATATATTTTTATAAATTGTTAACATGTTCCTTTCACCCACCTCAGTAGCACAACAAAGGTACATTAGGGTTGCATATAACTGCCAAAACTCGGAGAACTACACTGGAAGCTATTATGGTTTCTAAAACCTTAACCGAGGGCTTTTAAATAGAAGTGTCCTTTAAAATACAGCAGAAGCATCTCGAAGGTACACCATTACTGAGACAAACAGCACTACTGGGTGCATTTGCCAACCTGGCGCCACACATTTTCTAAGGATGGCCTTCATGTATCACAGCATTATGACGCCACCCAAGGTAAAAAGGAGCAAACCTCTCACTTCCCTTGAAGAAAATCAAAGAGAGTGAAAAGGAAAAAAAAGAAAAGATAAGAATTGTATGTACAAAGAAACTTGTGAAAAGTCCAACCTTTTCTCAAGGACCATACTTTAAGTCCTCTTATTGCACAAGAATAAAGAAAGAAATCAAAAGATGGCATGAATAAGAGATCATACAGTGTGAGGCCTGAAATAAATTCAGAAGTACAGATTCTGCGAGAACGTTAACTCATTCATTGATTTCATTAGTACCAACACCACAGAGAGTACAAAGTATACCACAGTGAATTTAAAAGTTTCAAATAGTTTTCCAGACTTTCAGCACTGGAGAATAACAATGATTCATGATAATATTGATGACAATGTTCTTTTCAAACTATACATTGCTTACAATTATTGCTTTTACGGGCTTCAGAGTCAAGAAATAATGAATCCTATCACAGCTCAATTTTAGTAACAAGCGTTTCACGCTACAGGTACGCTCCCTAAAGGATTAGACAGAAGAGAAAAATAACACTCAACATGAAATAATGAAATAACATGTCGCAGTGCTGGATCAGTTTAGAGTAAAATGCTTTTTTTTCAGAATATTCCTCATTCTGTGCTTTGGACCTTTCTTTAAAAGGGATGTCCATCATGTCGTTTAGGCCCCGATCCCAATCGGAGTCCTTTATTACTGGATATCTGCCGATACCGAGTCCGATCTGCTATTTCTATTTATTTAAATGTTGATTAATTATGTATCTGACACATTAAGATAACAGGTGTAGCACACTTTCTTTGGCACACCTTATTTTTCACAAGCTACTGAATCTAAATACTGGATGTCCTGGTTCAGAACTTAAATTTGTAATCTTAAATTATTGATAAAAAGGAAAATGTGTGCAGAAATACATACTACTTATATTACATTATATTGTTATCACACCATATCTGATCTGCAGATGCTGAACTGGGCCAAAAATGCACATATTCAAACCTGCACGATGCACATACTACTGGATGTTTTGGCAGGTAATGCTGGCACACACTACACAAGAATCAAGCCGATTTTGGGCCCAATTCTCCCCTCCTGACAATCGTCAGCAAAGCCCAGATTTTTTGATGGTTCTAACGATGATCTTTCCAGATATTCCTGGGGTGTGAGGTATGTTAAGAGTGTTTTTTAACATCCCCCGATCGGCTCGGAAGTCCATCCTAGCTGCACTGATTTCAAATTCTAAATATTAAACATGTTCAATATTTACGATGGGATATCCTGTTGTGTGTGGGGAACCCCGAGGACAACCGATGACGCAGTAACGCGGGAAAGAACGATAGCCAATAAAGAACCAAGCTGACTGAAGCGGAAGGACAACCACAATCGTCATGGCAGCCGCGGCTAATGGATGAGCTAATGAAAAAGGCAAAGTATAAAGTAGAAGTAAGACGGAGCAACTTAATTTGTGGCAACAATGCGATTGTTTATTTAACATGTCTCCATGATTTCATCCTTCGTACAAAGTTGTGCAAAAACTAACATTGCTAATTCTTCCTCGTTTGTTTACACTAAAGTCACGTTTGAGATTTCCGTCGTTTTAGACGGGACTCTTGTTGTTCATGAATGGAATCTGTTAGTGTGTGGTATGCTGTTTGGGCCAAATCCTTGCTCACCACACACTATAGGAACAAAACTGTTCAGTTTAACAGAACATGTTGTAATCTGTGGGGTCTCTCACATTTCCAAAATCTGTTACGATTTGAATATTTTTTTTCTGTGTGGGCCAGCCTTAAGGCAAGAAGATATTCAGATCTTGCTCAGTATACAGTCATAACATGTAAATGGCATGACACAGATTTCACATTGCCAATTTTGTATACAATTTGCACTTAAGACTGAAAGAAAGAATGATGCCGCTGTTAGAAAATAGAGCTAGCATCAGTGTTTCTGTTGTAATAGCCTTCATTACAGTTCTGCATCCACAGTTGACGTTGAAATGCGTACCATGACATCTAAAAAGGTCACCTCCGGGCCCACACACCAGTCTTACACACAACTATTAGAGATTATGTATTTTTTATTATTATTTCTATGCCCATCATCTCAGTGAATTGGATGAAGGCCATTACAGTGGAAAAGCACTGATTTGTAACATTGAGGCTTGGTCCATTACTGTTGCTGAATTCTTTCATCCCTTCAGCTTACATTGACTCATGCATTTTGAAGGATCTGTAGCCTTGCACCTGATGTTTTGCCATGTATTCTCTAAATTCATATTACTCGCCTGATACATATTGTATAGAAGCTACCATGATTTTTTTTCCCCCAAAAGCAGATTATGTATTCATATTCTTTGTATTATGCTGATATGTCACACACACACCACAATCATGCTGTAATTTATTTAGTATACATTTGTTTGCATTGAATATGGTATAGTGTTGCAGTTGTCTGCTTTCTTATGTCTGATATCACCTCATTTGCTCTATTCTTATTTATAACCTGTTTTTTTTTTTTTTTTTTCCTTTGCTGTATCTTATTTGCCGCTGCAACGATCCAATTTCCCCACGGGTATCATTAGAGCTTCATCTCCTCTAGAAATCATTTAATGCACAATGGAACACAGAATGGATCCTTTAACTCTTTATGGAATACATCTGATGTGTAATGGCTGTCCAAACAATAAAATGACTTCAGCTCACTGCTGGTTTCAGACGGCTTAATCTAAAGCCGTAGAGGTTAACCACTTTTCCAGTGTTGACATACTACTACAGAAAGACATACGATGGAGTGGACTGTAGAGTAAAGAGACAACCAGGGTGCAGCTCACTTGTCAGGCAGCATCCAACCCGCTGAAGTGTCCTTGTGCAACATGTAGACATCTGTTAAAGTATCAAGCCAGTGATTTTGGACAATCAGCCCAGAAAACCCCATGTGCTTACAACTTGCATTACTGACAACCATTCCCCAATTCATGCATGTTACACTGTAATTGTTGAATACATTTCCTCTGCCTTCCATTGGTGGGCCCATTGGTTTCAGTTAGCTTTAGCACTCTATCAAGACTTGCAACTTCCTCAACATAGCAAAGATATTATTATGAAACACATGCTTGCACTGTTTTTTGTTAAACTTATTTCATTTTAGAGTTTTAATAGTGTTAAAATCGCAGAGTTGATGCTGTGAATTGTTCCTGGTGGGGCATTCACATGCAGGTCTGACCACATCGCTTCACCATTCAGGTGCCATATACAGTAGCATTGCATTAGTAAGCTATGATGTTTGGACACTCAACAGGGAATATAAATAATAATCAGACATGAATATCTGCTATATAATATAGCTGGTCTATGCAAGATATGTCTTGCTACTTCCTCACTACTAGGCCTGGCTACCTCTCTACATAGTCATGACTGCCCTGGCTCCCCAATGGTTGAACGAATCAGGACAGCAGAAACTCCATAAATGTTCTCTATGTTTCTAAATCGAGCAGATTGAAGTAGATTGATGTACTTGATGTTCTTTTTTGGGTTTTACCCACATGGTTGAAAGCAATCACGAGTTCCTTTGGATAAAAGTGTCAGCTAAATAAATGTAATGTAATGATGTGGAGCTCCAACAAGAAGACGATTACCCTTTCTACTGAACGACTGTTGTACCGCGTCAGTTTGAGCCAGAGTATACAGAGGAGGAAATGGTGCCAGACAAACGGAGCGAGACAGGGAAACCGTATAAGACATAATCAGATCAACTAAAACCCTGGAACCAACACGTGGCAGCGGGTGGTAGAGTTGAAACAGTGGTTTTGCTGCCGTGAATGGCACATTTTGGAAGCACTGTTGGAGGAGTAAGAATGAGGTGGATGGACTGGTTATTTCATCCATGGAAATGTGCACAAAGACTATGATGCTTTACAATCAAAATCATTTTTACCATAAGTTATAATTGCAGATAAAGTGTGTTTTGTTTGACAGAGTGTTGAACTTTAACGTGGGTGTATCACCTGAACATTTCATTTGGCAAAATATTATACAAGCTAAAATGTCGCTGAAGGAATGGGTGAGCAACATGTTAGTTTGATGAAACTTAGAATTACATTTCTCACCACTTAAAGGTGCTAAATGTAAGATCGGGAGCGTTTCTATTGCCTCTGCATGGCTCTCGACATGGGGATGGCTGAGCCGGCGGCTGATAGCTAACGGTGCTATAAAAACACCAGGGAACCGTAGGGTGGGAGCTTTGCTTCTGCATCAGCATTAATCGCTGCGATGAGACCATAGAGCAGCAAGCATGAGCTAGCCACTGGGGCACACTCACATGCATGCACATATACTAAAAGCACGAGCGGCTGGCGCGACTGGCCCGGCGATGTAATCAAAGCGCGGAAACACACTGTGTGACTTCATTCTCTGCTCAGGTAGACATTACCCCTCTATATCTTTACATAGCAGGTAGTTATTTGCTGCTATAGTAATGCTCTGAATATCGGATAGAGCATCATTAAAGGTTATGTAAAAAAGGTTGAAAAACAGTAGTGGTCTGACGTGGTGTTGTAAAATCTATATATCTACTTTCAATTTCAACAATCATCGGATATTACCAAACTCACATAAAAACATACTTTTTTCAATGGTTGTACAGTAAGTGAAAGTTTTTCTCATATAACCGTTGTTTCACATTTTTGGCTAGACCGCAGAGGGCCAGCCCTACAAGCACAAAAGTCTGTCACTGTGTGACTGAGTGAGGACGTCATAGGATTGGTCGGCTGAGTGTGGCCTTTGGTCTTTCAAAATAAAAGGCGGGGAACAGTCTGTTATGCAAATTGACCCATCCAGCGCGACGTGTCCGGCTCACAAAACTTGTACCAAGCTGTCAAACTAGATGATCTAAAACAGTGGCAAAGCCTGTTTCTATCTTAGAATTTTTTCAGAAGTAGATTTCGCTGGATTGCTTAGATGGAATAACACATAGTTTACGAGCAGGCCGCAATGTTGTTTCATGTTTTAAATGGCAAGCAGACAAACCAGGGACCAATCAGGTGCATTCAACCATAGTGTATGTCACCGCTTGAACGGCCAGTTGAGTGGAGCAGCGTGTCCCCTAGTGTCCTCGCTGGACCTGGTGGACATGTACCGCTGGATTTAACATTATAGACATGACCACTGACTATTTATATAACAATTTAGCCACAAAGTCACAGACTGACTGTACACGGTCCAGCCATATACTCGGGTTTGACCGAGTCTTGTTTCTATGTTGCAGCAGAATCAAAGCTTAAAGAAATTTGAGTTGTTCGGCATGAACTACTCATTTGGCCATTTTAGTGGAATCAGAGTAAAAGCTGAACGCTTTGAACTACGGGTCATCACTAAGTGGCTATTTGAGGAAAAGTATACGGTGGCCTCTCTCTGTGTAATTTCAGTCAAAAGGCCAATACAGCATACATGCACTTGCGTGTTCAGATGTGCCTGCAGTTTCAGTGCAATCATTACCTACATCAATAGTACAGAGTGGACGTAGAGAGAGAGAGAAGCTCGGCACAAGATCATCTCGTCCATTTTTTTCTCTTCTATTGCATGACCGCCCTTACTACGTTTTCTCCAACAAACACTCCTTTAGTCTTTTTTATTGGATTTGCAAAAAGGAAACAAGTTCTTTAACTGTGTGTAACCATGCAAAGAAGATGCCCACACAGCAGGGGTTTTGTTGGGAGTGATTTAAGTTTCTTTAAGGCTTCATGTCTCGTGGAACCTCAGTACATGTACTAACACACATACACGCAAGGGAACATGTCAGCATAAAGCAACGGCAAACCCCCAGATACCTAAAGACACACAAACAAATGTTCCATTTGATCGTCTAAACACATATAGAGTGTCTTTTCCAACAGGCACACACACACACACACACACACAGGCTCCATTAAGATGAGTGTGTGTTCATTATTTATCATTGTTTATATCTTTGATAGAGTGCCAGCGGAGATAACAAGGCTAAAACTGCTGACTGATGGATATTTTGCCTTCACACATATACAGTGGAGACACACTTACACGCTAGATGGAACATCCCCTGCTACACACACACACACATACACACACACTGAGCTTATAGAGCTGTGCAAACAGGCAAGGGGTCAGCTGTTTGTGTGTGTTTGTGTGGGTGTTCCTTATTTATCATTGTTTGACATATTGCCACTGGAAATAATGGGACTAAAGTGCTGACTGATTCAGATTTAGGTGTCACATATTCACCAAGACACTACTTGGTTGTCTTAGACACGCACAAGAAAATACCCTTGGGTGGATGCATAAAAATACACATCAAAGTGATTAAATGTTAAAGTTCTTGCCTCTCTCGGTGAGTTTAAAGTGAAAATGTTGCTGACTCCGTGAAAAGACATCTTTGTTTTTTGCAGACAGAGATTTAAAGTGGCGATCGCAGAGATTTGTTTTCCTTTTTTTTTTTTTCTCCAGTTTTTTTGTAGCGTTTCTCTTTGGTGATATACATTCATCACTGAGGTGGATTAAGCTTGTTTTAAAGGTGGACCTTGGAACTTTCACTGTAGACTATTTGGTTTTGTTTGGCATTACATATGTTACATAACCATGGGGCTTAACAAAAATGTAAGCCAGCTGCGGCCCTCTGCAGTCAGGCTTCTGGCATGCATGTGTTTGACAAAACTAGGGTTGTCCAAGTTAAACGCGATAATAACGCATTAACGCAAATTTGTTTTAACGCCACTGATTTATTTAACGCATTAACGCAATCGATCTTTCAGAGGTCCAACCGGGCTCAGTTTTAAAGCTAGACAAGCTAGCTAGATTTTCAAGAAGGAGTTTAAATAACGCTGTGAACTTTTGCTAAATTTTGGCGAGGAAAAACTGTCATGACCATTTTCAAAGGCGTGAAAATGATGCAGTACCCGTGAGGGTTTCTGGACAATATTTGTCATTGCTCTGTGATGTTAATTGATTTCCATTAAATAAATATATACATACATTTGCATAAAGCAGCATAATTCCCCACTCCCATGTTGATAAGAGTATTAAATACTTGACAAATCTCTAGTCCGATTAATTTGCAATTAATCGTGATTAAACAGCCCTAGACAAAACACAAACAACATGGAGGCTAGCTCATTGAAACGTTGCCCTTAAGCTCCTACTAACCTGTGGAGTTTTTTGACCACTAGTAAAGTAAAGCAGACACACTGTGGAATACTGCATATCAATGTCATAACAATTGGACAAAGATGGTCACCTGTGTGTCTTACTTAAAACATACATTTGCCCATGCTCACAGTAGTACCAAATATTTTTTGTAGCCACAACAATAATGCCATTAATTTTCATCTGAAATCCACTAACATGACAGGATAGATTTCTAATTTAAGGATTTTAAATATCTCAATACCTGAGGTACTTGTCATTTATCCAGTCTGCAACACCATTGCAGGGATGGTGATAATTATAGCCCTTGAGTCCGTCCAGGAAGACACAGAACGAGTTAGTTATTCAACCTGTCAAGCAAATTACATAATACGAGCTATTGAAGCTAAGGAGGCAAAGGGAAAATCACTGAGCTGAATGACTTAATGTGTGGAACAAGGGGCATTAGGTGAAAATGTTAATGCCCCCATGAGTATCGTACAGCCTGCTGTATGTTCTTATAAAAACATCATTTGTTACCTACAAGAATAAGTAAGACCCACATGATAATTCAGCATTGATTTACAGATGTGGTTTGGCATATTAGTTAGTTAATCTTTTTTCACATTAAATACTATAGACACCCTCTGTTGAGGCATTTAATTGAATTATAAGCTACCTAAGAGATACGTAACATGTTGAAAGACTAGTAGACCCTATCCATTCTTATCTCTTAGGTACCATATGGATTTAAAAAAGGGCATCATTAAAGGAATACTTCACCTACAAAATGTAATGCGTATATAAATTACTCACTGAAGGTTACCTTGAATTCTTGAAGATAAACATTTTCTTGCATGCTTCCACCAAGAACGGAGAATCTGAAAACAGCTGAAAACGGGTTAAATCCCTGACGAATTGAAGTAAATGGAGGCCATTAAAAACACTTCCTCCACTTGCTTCTCATGTTTGTGCATGCACTCTGTGAGTCCATGCATGAGACGGTAGTGGAGGAAGTGTTTTGAATAGTAAGATTCAGAAGACTGGATATGCGACACTTGGATTATACTGAACAAGTTGTGTTTGTGAACTGATTGTTCATTTAGTTTTGCTGTTGTTGAACTTGGCCTCCACTTACTTCAATTAATCAAGGATTTACTCCATTATCATCTGTTTTCAGATTCTCCATGAGATGAAACAGTTAGAAAAACAGTTTCTTCTTGAAGAAAGGTGATTTAAAACAGTGGATGGCATGTTGAGCTATTTTCAATCCATGAAATGCAGATTCCTATAGATTTGGAAAGAAATGTCAATATTAACACCAGCATTGATGCACTTCATTGAAGTCATATCATTTAACCTCAACACAATTCCCCATGTTTTTGTTTCTAACTGACTAATACGGACACAAAATTCTGAAATTGGTCCAGTATTGAGAGAGAGCGCTGTCACTCACGGGTTGCAATGTAATCCTATTGGGACAAGCTGGCACTGTCATTTATGTCCACTATAAGTGCTTGTTTTTGCCATGACAGACTCAGATTGTGGTTGAAGTCTTGCAAGGTGTTGCTGGAAGACATCGGTGTAATAGTGGAATGCATCCATGGTGGAAACGTGAGAGTTTGTTGTGTTGGAGTACAGAAAGCGCAGCTTAGTGTTATCTGAAATATTTCCAATATCATGGCTGAATATTTAGCTGATTTCAACAATGTGGATGACGTCTTTGAATTTGATGGACGCCCGTATTTATTTGAGCCAAAGTATATGGATGAAGAGCTCTTACAAACTGACGAGCGGACGAGGAGAAAGAGAGAGGGGCAACGGGCCGAGGAGGGTGAACCAACTGCTGTAAGGCCAGGAAGCTTGGGAGACTGGTGGTATTCCTGTGGGTGCTGTAATCACACCCACAGAGGGAGATTGCTGTAAAGAGTGGGACCCGTTGCTGCCCGATATTCAGATTTCACAACGAGACTTCTCTTTGAGCAGGACTTGGACACAATAATAAACAGACCAGATCAAACGAAAGGTAAAGAAAATGATGTTATTTCTCTGTAGGGTCCTTAACAGAAACAATCTGAGCCTGTCGGTGGCAAAAACCAGCACTTTTAGTGGACGTAACGTTACATTGACGCTGTGCAATTGTCCTTGCAGCTCGTTTCGTGGCTGCTGGTTTCAGCGCTCTCGCACAATTCTGGACCAGTTTCAGAAATCGTTGTCCCTATTAGTCACTTAGACACAAAAACATGGGGAAATAGGGTCCAGGTTGAAAACCCTTAATAAATATCCTTATTAAAAAAATGTTAGGTGTGCATTACCTCTTTAATGAACAGATTTCGGTGTGATGTTACATTCCTGTAGTCTATATTGTATTTTTTTTTTCTGTGTGAGTGTGTGTGATTGCGTGTGTGTATGCACTGACCCTTCAAGCGATTAACATCAGGTGTGTCAGCACTAAGTCTGATGGATACGTCGCATTAACCCCTCTCCACTGTGTGTGTGTGTACGCGTGTGTGGGTGCACGTGTGACACAGGAGGACAGAGTATTTCACGCTGGACTCTCCCATTACCTGAGGTCAGCACTGTTACTGACAAAGTGAGAAAAATGCGTGTGTGTGTGTGTGTGTGTGTGTGTGTGTGTGTGTGTGTGTGTGTGTGTGTGCGATAAATTACAGAGTGCAGGTGTGAACAGCCATAATGACGGTGGCTGGTCTAGACGAGGAGCTGAGTACAGCAGGTTTGGGAGCTCATACTGCCTTCAACAGCACATTTTACCCTCCCTCTCTCTCTCACACACTTACACACATATACACACACACCAGAGTACACACATACCAACCCTGTCTCCTACAAAATTATGTTCCCATACAACTAAACTGCATTCTCAATTACCCGCATTAGAGTCGCAGATTTAAACACGTGCTTAATGTTATACAAGTTACAGACGGTCGCTACGGAAGTCCTGGTGTTTGTTTGACCCGACCGTCCACCCCGACCATTTCCCTACGTGGATTATGATTACAAACCTATCTGTGATACGTCAAAAACAAACGAAATCAGGGACAAAATACGTTTCCCTTGAAACGTTATTGACAATGCAGATTTCTTGTAAGAGAACATAATTTTAAGGAGAGCGGGCTATGCATGCACACAGACAAAGAAACACATACGTACACTGAAAAAACAGCAACTGTGACCTAACACATTATGAGAGTCATGCCCTTTAACCTAATGCATGCAGTGGCGGCGACATCGGTTATTACGATGGATTTCATTTTCCAATGAGTTATGGTTGCATTTATGCTGGGTGAACCATTTTGAGATATTTATAATACACTTATGAGCATTTAAATCACAACCGCCTTTTTTCATTCCTGGCACTTTTGGTCATTACCCTCAAATTATTCACTGACCTCACATTTAGTACACGGTGAGGGAGAGTACATAATTCCCTGTAATGAATAATAAATAACGGTAGATGTTATCACTTGTTTTACAAAGAAAAAATGTGTGTGTGTGTGTATATATTAGGGCTGTCAAACGATTCAAATATATTATCGCGATTAATTGCATGATTGTTCATAGTTAATTGTGATTATTTGCAGATTAATTGCACATGTTGTATCCGTTCAAAATGCACCTTTAAAGGAGACTTGTCAATTATCCAATACTCTTATCAACATGGGAGTGGGAAAATATGCTGTTTTATGCAAATGTTTGTATATATGTATTAATGGAAATCTATTAACAACATAAAACAATGACGAATATTGGTCAGTAACCCTCACAGGTACTGCATTTAGCATAAAAAAATGCTCAAATCATAACATGGCAAACTGCAGCCCAACAGGCAACAACAGCTGTCAGTGTGTCAGTGTGCTGACTTGACTATGACTTGCCCCAAACTGCATGTGATTATCATAAAGTGGGCATGTTTGTAAAGGGGAGACTCGTGGGTACCCATAGAACCCATTTTCATTCACATATCTGGAGGTCAGAGGTCAAGGGACCCCTTTGAAAATGGCCATGTCAGTTTTTCCTCACTAAAATTAAGCACACATTTGGAGTGTTATTTAACCTCTTTAGATTCCTTACATTTTATAGTTTCATATAATAGCAGTATCTACACTCTAGCTTTAAAACTGAGCTTGCTACAACCTCCGAAAGATCAATTGTGTTAATGCATTAAAGAAATTAGTGGCGTTAAAATGACCAATGTATAGAGACAACAAAACAACAGCTCCCAGACCACAGGTTAGAAGGAGCCCTGAACTAGAGGGTGGTGAAGGTGACGGTACCTTGATGAACACCGCCTCACACAGCCACACATCAAACTCCACACTCCGCCTGTCTCTGCCAGCCCTTCATCCACTCACTTCCACTCCATGAGGCAGTGAAACAGACACCTCTCCAAGTCCCTGAGGACCCCAGAGGCAGAGGACAGGAGGGAGAAGCTGAGCGTGGATGATGGGACACTCTATTTAAACCACACACACATACACATACACACACTTACTCCCATCACTCCCTCCTTTTCCCTATCTGTCTTCTTCCATGCATCATTCACCATCCTCCCCGCTCACCTCCCTCAATCCAATCTCTCTGTTTTCCTCTCTCCCTCTCTCTCTCCCTACCATACTGATATCTGAAATTACTTTATTTGTAAAGAAACTTAAAGCTATTTCAGGCAGGGCTTTTATGAAAAAAAACACATATCTCTTAAACATAAATCACAAGAGCAGCTGTGACAGCGAAGAGCGCCCCTTCCGCTAATTGAGATCATGTACCTATCGCCCTACTTGCCTGAAGGAAATGACAAATTCAAATTATCTGCTAAACAGCAGTGAGTAAATGCTCAACACACAGAGAAAAGCTGGATCGTCCCTCCTCGCTCTCTTCCATTTAATCTCCTTCCACATAAAACATCACAATATCGTTATTT
This sequence comes from Sebastiscus tertius, assembly GCA_916701665.1. Taxonomy (NCBI): domain Eukaryota; kingdom Metazoa; phylum Chordata; class Actinopteri; order Perciformes; family Sebastidae; genus Sebastiscus; species Sebastiscus tertius. The sequence continues at coordinate 25,431 of CAKAOH010023003.1, forward strand.
ACAGCTTAGTTTTGGTGCGTTAGTAAGAAATGCACTGAATTAAATTATCTTGACATTTTGATAAATTTGCCAGGGACAGATGTTTAAGTGCACATTATCAACAGTTCATTTTTGAGTAGTGATAAAGACATTTACCATGTTAAAGTTACGGTGAATTTGCAGTTAAATTAAATTAAATTCTGTATAATTTACTTTAAATGATATCTACAATACATAGCTTCCTCGGTGCTGATTTAAGGACATCTCTAAGCATTTTGCTTTCTTACAATGTGTTGACATTAGGGCTGACCCGGATGCTTCGAAGCTTGGACCATTGCCATGGTAATCAACCTCCAAATCAGTATTTGAATGCTTGTTTTTTTGTTTTTTTATTATATATTTATAAATGTCACTGAATGGCGAAATAATACAAAAGAGAAGGAGGAATGCTGCTTGAGTGCAGTGAGTGCAAGGACAAAAACAGATGTTAATGAAAGCACGGCTGTATAATTTGAAAGTTGTAGAATACTATTATTAGCCTGCCAGCACCCAGAGTTTATGCTCACAAGTTACAATCCCACCCACTCTATTTCCTGCCTTTACTTTTTCCCAAAGCAATCAAGTATTTGTTTGCACGTATTCACGTTATATCTCAATGTACCTTTAGAACCATGGCAGCTGAGGCTATTATAAATCCCGCTTAATGTGCTATGATGCTCGTAAAAAGTTCTCATACATTCTAAAATTCAAAGTGGATCGAAGAGTAAATTAGACTCTAGTTATTTGTTTGTATAGAAACCTGTGAGACAGCACTAAGGAGACATTGACCTACAGTCGTCAACTGTCTGTCTCTTCTCTCAGTTTTATGAGCTACTCGTAAGCTGATTTGTTTTTATCCCTGTTGCATTCCTGTTGCAACCTTATTTTATGCAGCCACAACCCCATTTCTAATTAATGTTGGTCATTTTTATTGGTTTTCCAGTTTTATCATCTTTAAAGCGCCCTGCAATTCTGATCTCAAAAGTACCACAGGAATAAAGTTTTATTGTTTGCCCCATCTGATTGGCAGCCAATCAGGATTTAAAAATACAAAAAGCACACTGCCAGTAAAAGTTTACAGGTGTCACCTATGTGTTAGAACAAATTACAGATCGCTGGCAGCTTTATTGTTGTTCTTCTACCATTTAGCACTTTGATGTGGTCAGGAATTAAAAGTGCACAAAGTTGCTGCACAAGGTAAAAACACAGGAATCTTTCTTCCTTGGCGTTTAAATGCCACTATAAAGACAGACACTGCTATTTCACCGTGAGCACCCATGACATTTTGACACCCATATTGTGTTAGTGGAGGCATTGTAGTGGAAATAAGATTCTGAATGTTGATGAATCGCATCTGGTTTATGACTTCAGTGAGCACGAGGAGCAGCATTCAACAAATGGTATGCACATACTGTAAGAGAGGGAGCAGCACACTATGAACCGTGTTATGAAGAGACAAAACCTTGTGGATTAAGCAGGTATTGAGATGACAAACACACACTGCACAAATTGCACACACACACACACACACACACACACACACCATAGTCTAGTCCAGACCAGAAAATTAGGCAGGCTGATTGGTGAGTGACAACTGAAATTGAATTTCTCTGCAGTGAAAGCCCAAAGGACTCAGAGGAGGGGACACACACACATACATACACGCACACACAAAGGTGGGTATAGATACACACAGAGAAGCATGGAGAGGCACACACACTCAAACATGCAAACCCACGTCAGCATGAACAATTACTGAATAATTGCTGGCATATACACGTATACTTTATCTCAGTTTCCCTCTCTCTTTCTCTCCTTCTCACACACTCACACA
>CAKAOH010023004.1:0-16441 GCA_916701665.1 Sebastiscus tertius
CCTTGCTGGAATGCATTTTGCACCTGATCCCTTTAGAGTCCAAACACTAAGATCTTTCAGAGAATGTTGAAATGAAACTCAAATAGTGCATTAGTAACTGATATACTGGAGAATTTTGAGCATCTAAATCTACTTTCTTTTTGAGTGACAGTACCTTTTTTCACTGTTGTACACCAAAGATGAGGCATAATTATGCATTTTCAGTCCATCTAACTGGAAGCCCAAGAGGATGTAAATTATAATTTGTGTTTCATTTTTTATCAGAGAGAAGGGGCGAAATCAATATTTGAAATACACATTACAGATTCTCACCGTGGTCCTTCATCCTAGTGATGATCTCATTTTACAAGTCTTGCTCTTGGACTGATGGGTTTTTATGAAAGGCAAACATTGTATATCCCAACTTAATACTCTAATGAATACAGAAAACCATGTAAGGGTAACCATTAAAACTAACCTCAACAGTTATCAATAATTGATTCCTTTTAATTGGTGATTAACCTGCACTTTATATACACAAGGTTTACATGGAAAGCAACATTTGTTTACACTGTAAGTGAAAGATCTGTGAAAAAAAACAGACAATTCAAAAGGTATGCATTTTTTAATAAAAATAACACTTGACACCAACCACATAATACTTAAATCAAAGCAATTTACATATTTTTTTTCCACACTGTGTTACAAGTTAAATTTAACAAAATCATTCAGAACCAAAAATCCAGTATTCCACTTAAAGATGAGCATAGCATACAAAACCCATATTATGTAGTCAAGCTATTCAACAGGCTATATTACCTTATCATAATTTTTTTTTTTTAAAAAGTTATATTTACTGTATTCACAATCATATAAAGCCATGCCATAAAAAATCCAAAGTCAAAATCAAGAATTTATCAAAAAAGAAAGAACAAGCCATTGTTTCCCTTGAATGAACTTTTTTCAGCAACATTGTGTATATTTCCAAACTAAACTGCTAGGGCAGATTAGGTGCTATGAAAAGCAAGGTCACCTTCAAACAAGTAATAACTGTATCTTTCTTGGACCTATTGGTCTCCCACTCAGTTCCTCAATTGCTGTTAACGCCTCCTGACGGGACTCAAACAGTGCAGTCGCAGTGCCTTTAGCTTTTCCAATGTGGTCATACTGCACTGAGACAGATCCAGGGATAATGCGAAATCCATAGCAAAAGTCATAGATTTCTTCACATCTGATTTGGAATGGTAAGTTAAGTAACTTAACACAGGTGGGGCTGTCAAAATTCTGCCCTGAGGGACCAAAGCCACCACGACCGCCATTACCTTGGTCTTGCGGAGCGTAAGGGCCTACTGCACAGGGCTCATAATCACCGCCTTCATAGGTGTGAGCCTGTGAATTAGTCATTGGCATATTACCATCATGAGGATTCCTAAAGTCAGGGTACTCATTGTCACCAGGGCAGTAGGATGCCTCGCTTCTCCTGCCTGAGTATCGCTCCTCTCTTGGCAGCGGCTCTTGCACAATTGGCTCTTGCACCAGTGGTGGCTCAACACCCAACTGCCGCATCTGAGGACGTGAAATGCATTTCAGTATGACTTCTGACCCAAGAAACCTTTGTCCATTGAGAGAGAGTGCACTCATAGCCTCTGCCTCAGACCGGAAGAGAACCAAAGCCTTCCCAACTCCAGCACCTTCATGGTCACGCAGCACAAACACCTTGTCCTCTGTGATATCAAACCCAAGGAAGAAGTCCATGATCTCAACTTTACGTACATCAAATGGCAAGTTCCGCACAAACAGACACATTTTCTCTGAGTCATAAGGATCCTTGGGGTAAGATGAAGGCCTCTCCTGAGACATTTCAGAGTTTCCAGGAGGTCCGTCATCCACGCTCTGAGACTCCAGAAGGGTGATCATTTTCTCTCTCGAGATCGGCCGGGTATAAATCAATCGGTTCAAAAACTCCCTTTTATCAGGAGTTAAGGCCTCACAATAGTCACGCAGACTCCTGAACAGCACAAATGCAGATCTAGTTCTTCTCCCATCATTGCCAATTAAGTACAGGATCTGATCATCCTCAAGCTTTGCATTACGGAATAGCCTTTTTATGTCTTCTTTGTCCACTGTATAGGACAGATTTTCCATCAAAACGCAGTACTCTTCATCAGAAGGAGCAACAGGCCTCTGGGCCATAGGTGATTGTGACCTCATGTGACGCTGATTCCTCTGATGGCGAATAGGTGATCTCTCCCTTCCAAAGTTGTCATCCATGTTGACAGCCATTGACACTTTACCAGTAACCCGACGCCAATCGTCCGCTGTTGTTGTTGAAATCTCCACGTACCTTGACCCAATGTATTCCCTATCCCTCTTCAGGGCTTCGCTTGCATCCTCTCTTGTTGCAAATTTGACGAGACCTTTCCCATTTTTTGTACCATTTGCATTTTTCATTAAGAACATTTCATCAATAAGTAAACCGCTGAAAAAGTCACGGACTTCCTCTTCAGTCACCGAGAAAGGCATTCCTTTTAGAAACACATGCACAAAGTCATCATCAGTGTTTGAAGCCCTCTGGTGCTGGGGGGGAGGGGTATAATCTGATCTGCTAGCTGATCTCCTGCCTCCCTCAGGGTCCACAGATCTTCTGGCACGTCTTGCATTCTCCTCAAGTCGTCGCTTCTGATCTTGCTCTACATTTGCTGTACTTCTTTCAAGCATGTTCTGCATCTCTACTTTACTACTTAGTAGCAATGTGACAGATAGACCCTTAATGTGACCTCCTGATCGTGCCATGGCTCTTCTTGCATCTTCATCGGAAGCAAAGATAATGAAAGCTTCGCCTCGCTCCCCACCAATTATGTGCACCCCTCCATCCGGAATATTGAGGCCAGTGAAGAACTTGCGAATATCCTCACAACCCGCTGTGACTTTTAGTCCCAGTAAACGGATGACGACCGCCATGCTGAAGTACAAACAACAGCACCTGCAGACAGAAGGGTATAGAATAGCATTATTGCCAACAGAGCTTCTCTAGCTCAGCGTCAATTTCCTGGAATTCCAATACAACACCAGGGATCTGGAATAGCAATGTGAGACAAAGGACATCAGATACAAGGGACACCATTTACGATCAATGTCCACAACAGCCGCTTTTAAAACCGAGAAGAAATTCACATTTGTGACGTTAACAAAACAATTCAACATATACTGTAGCTCATGCTGAGTGTAAAGTGCCAACGCACTATATCAACTTAAAGCATCTGTCCTTTGTTGAAATGGCAGCTAGACTAATGAAGTAAAACATGAACTACAAACCACTTCCCAAACAATTCCAACACAAATTGTATTCACATTGTATTCAATCAAGTTCCACGCAAGACTCATCACTTTACCATACGTGAATTCATCATTACTCATATTTTTGAAATCACCAATGGCACACCATTCGTCCATTCGCCAGTACATTCAAAAATGCAGTCCAACGCTGGCTTAAAAAGTACAATATGGCAACAAGTCAAAAAACACAAAGCAACACAATCTATCTGGCACCATCATTTACCTTTTTGCCCTATATCAACATTATCAGACCCGTTTAATCAATCACAACATAGCTTAAATATTCAAATTCATCGTATATAATTCAACTAAACCAGTAAAATGTAAGTTGATCTGAAAGCCACTACTGGGATAACTGGTTTACAAATATTCATCTTGCAAATGAAATATGATGGCGGCCACTTGTGTAATAAAACAACACAGCTGATTAAGTTGTTGCCTTCGAAAGGCTGAAGGCCAATAGACTGAACATGTGTTACCTCCCAGAATGTGACAGCCCACATAGGACTCACCATAGCCATTACTTCACATTTATGATCCTTTCCCAACATTAATGCTGCATCCAGGTGTCGCACATCACAATTGTAGGTCCGAGTTTTCCAAGTTTACCACCAGGTAGTCCCACTTATTCAGCCAACAAAGTGATCAATAACGCCATGGTCGAACTTGGAACAAGTATTTTTCCAATGCTTTCGGAATGGGACAGCCTTGTTGATCCATCATAAATTAGGTCTGGAAATGCACAATTGGAAGAAGGCAGTTCTTCAATTGAGACACATCTACTATGCAGCAAGGACAAAATCACCGTTATCATGGCATGATATCCAAAAGGCATTTGCATGTGCTACATCAGCACCAGCTACAATACAACCAAAGCAGCTCTAAATCTGTCATTCAAAAGAACCACAAGCCAAAAAGCACCAAAAGTGACAAAGCTTTCTAGTGACTAAAATTTCACTATTACAGTCAGTGTGGTAAAGGACACTGCCAGTAGTAAATACCATCTGCTTCCCATTAATGACATTTACTTCCCAAAGCATGTAGCCAGATTTTACATTCATATTTTGCCAAATTGTTAATTTTTTCACTTGCCAAAACACGTTGCCTTTGTAACTCACAGTAATTATTTTGTTCGTAAAACAACATTTTATCCTAGGACTAACTTCCATGGCGAAGACGCACATTCCTTCTGTGCAATTATTAGCAGGACAGATTTCCCGCCTGTGAGTAGTTCTGATTGGAAAGTCTCTGCTCCATGGAGCACACCACATTTCTGACCAAAACATATTTGCTACAATGGATGCACAACTTCCATCAACTTTACTGCATATTTGCAGGAAAGAGCTGAAATCAGGATATCTTCTCACTCATAAAAAGGTTCATCTACTGCATTGCCACCTTGTTTTAACTCCTCAAACAGTGGTTCCAAAATATCCCATTCATGGCAGAAAAAACACTGCTGTGGATTGCATTGTTTGGCAATCTACACCTCTGCTGCAGTCTGTTCGTTCCAGAGGCTGGCGTTCTGGTTAATCCAATAGTGGCAGTGTCCTCTCTTCTTGCCCTTTCCCTGTCACGCTCTGCTCCCCTCAGCAACATTTCCTCCTCTGTACAGTCTGGCACAAACTGATAGAGTATAATTACTCTTCCGTAGAAAGTGTTATCATCTTCTCATCCGAGTTTCAGAGCATTTAAGTGCTGTCATGTAGCCAAAACTGTGTTCCACCCTGAAGTCAGCAAAACTATTTTCATAGACCATTCAATACAACTGTCGAACTTGTGACAAGTTTTTTCTACATTTGTGTTTCATAATCATTTGTATTCCCTGTTGAATTTCCAAACATCACAGCTCATGAATGCAATGCTATGTGGCAGCTGAATGGCAAAGTAATAAAGGTCAGACCATCACTTGCAGAATGTAAATACACCACCGGGAAGGATTCACAAATCACTCCGCAATTTTTATTTTTTAGGGATTTCATGAACTGAAGGAGAAGCTTTTCATACAGTATAAGGCAGCTGTGGACAGCAGATACTGCAATCATAACCCATATTTATTTATAGATAAATGCAGACCATCTTTCCTGCTTTAATCACATTAAAATTTATTTTCTGTACTGATTTTGGTAGGAAAGTGTTTAATTTAAATAAATACTTTATATTTAAGCATTAATAGCAGCTGCCCTACCGCAGCAGCATCTAGCGGAGGTTGTCAAAAACGCAGTTTCGTCTCTTCTTCTGTTCTGGTGCGTATAATGAAATAAAATCCTGCCGGTGTTGCACCGAAATCTGTGACCGCAAAGAGCGAGCAATTCATGAGGACACCATTTGACAGCCGTCATCAGAAAATGTGACCCCACTGTACCTATCTTTTGCTGTTCTTTTAGAGTTTTATGAATATATATATATTTAAAGAAAAATATTAAAATAAATTTCTGTTTTTAATGTCACATATTTGCCTCATTTATTACACAGGTACAGTGGGGTCACACTTTCTGACAACAGCTGTCAGAAATGGTGACCTCGTGTTGCTGCCTCTCTGCAGTTACAGATTTCAGTGGTCACAGATTTCAGTGACCACGGATATGGCTAGCTGCTTGATTCCAGACCTCTGAACCAAAGCCCACAATAAATTAAATGAAATCAAACAGCAATTCAGCTTAATTTTCAGGCTGTAACATGGCTACACATAGCCATCATACACCACACCATAGTGCACCAGAGGACTGACTTAAATCTCTGCCAAATGCTCCCTGAAATGACACAAAACCAACTAATATCACCTATTGTTGTGTTGTAAACGCAATACGAACTTTATCAAGGAACAGTCGCCACCGGCATCACAATAGTGATGTGTGGGTCAAGAACGAGTCGGCTCTTTGAGCCGGCTCTTTTAAGTGAACGATAAGAGCCGGCTCCCGCCCGTTTATTTTTTTTTTTGTTTTTTTTTAATTAATTCAAGGCAGATTGATAGGACAATTTTCTCTGCGCCACAGGCACTCCATGCGCTGACTGTGACTGAATGTTATGTTAATGACGTCCAGGTGATGACAGACGAGGATCATACCATCAAGCAGGGAGGGGCGGGGGTGCGCGGCGCGCTGACAGTCTACAGGTACAGAGCAGGAGGTAGAGGAGGAGAGAAAGAGGAGTGCAGTGCACGAATAGCAGACAAGATGAGTGACAGTCGAAGCAAACGAAGCAGCATGTAAAATTATGATATTCCGGAAATTATAAGGTTTAGTATAACTTTATTGAATAATTTAAGTGATATATGTGCACAATTACTAATCATAGGTCAAAACAGCGCTAAATTTGTCTGAATTCTAAAAGGCAGAAGTGGTAAAACGAAGAGCCGTATGGGAGCCGAGAGAGCCGGATCTTCTTGGTGAGCTTAGTCAAATGATCTGGCTCACTAAAAAGAGCCGGAATTCCCATCACTAAATCACAACCTCAGAGTAGCCGGCGTTAGCTCTTACAGCTAACGTTAACTAGTTGGTCATCCAAGTAGTAAAATCCAATATGAGGGCATTAAATTACAGATTCACTGAAGAAAAGTGGCACCCAGCTTACTAAACGTCAACGACCCAGAAACACGTCAACGTTACCAAGGCTACCAAACACGGATAATGACCACCAGGCCATAATAACAGAAGAATACCACAAACATGCAGCAATCTTATAGAATAACGCCAGCATTTAATCTCAAACGAACTAACGACTAAACATAGATGACGATAAACTACTGTAACGTGGCTACTTCGTTATCTAAGAAGGTGTCGAACATTATCATCATCATTTTAGCTAACGATAGCTATGCTAAGCTAGCTAGGCCTCTAGCTTCAGCGTTAACTAATGAGACGACCAACACTGACCTGAGACAATGAATAACGTTATTCAGATAACACCACAGCCCCTAACCAACGACAACACTTACACAATTGGCAAAGCACGGATTCTCGTACAAAACAGAGAATAGTGACAGGTCGGTTTGGCTCAGTCAAGTTTAGCTTCGTGTCGCTCCAGTCTCTAAGCGGATGTGGAGCCTCGCAATTTGGGGGTTACCTTCTTCTTCTTTAAGGTTTATTGGCGGTTGGCAAACAACGATTTGGTGCATTTCCGCCACCTACTGGACTAAAGTGTGGAGCAGTAGATTGGCAGGAAAAAATAAATTAAATTAAAAACAATAATAATTATTTATAATAATAACAATATTAATACTAATAATAATTAAATTATCTCCATTATTCATGTTGCCCTTAAGTAATTAATTCGAAGATTGTGTACATCCTTAGATGTCTTTCCTAGCAGATTGTAATATTTCCATCATCTACTCCTGATACCAATTCCCTTCTTTCTTTGTCATATTTGTTGCCCTCTATAAGAACATGCTTGACAGTTTCCGGTTTATTACAGTGCGTGCATAATCCAGTTTGGTGCTTGCTTGGGGGTTACCTTCTAGAAACGACCGATCTTCTTCTTCTTCCTTACTATATGACTGTCTGTAAACCGACGTGAACGGCCCATACCGCCACCTACTGTATCGGGGCAGGTAATGAAGAACGTCTGGAACCAGTTTCATGTAAATATTTTTTTAAAGGCCCTTCCTACCTAAATGTATTTTTATTTGTATTTTTTAATTATTATTCTTATGTTATTTATTATATATTTTCTTATTTTAAGGTATTTATTAATTAGTAGTGCGTTCGGCCGAACACACTACTGGAACCACAGTCCCCTCCCTGCAGGACCTATACACCAGGAGGTGCAGAACCAGAGCCTAGAGGATTATGAAGGATCCTCACCACCCAAACATTGGACTGTTCCAGCTGCTGTGGTCAGGCCAATGCCTCCGTAGCCATGCTGCAAAAACAGAGAGACTGTAGCAGAATTTCTTTCCCCAGGCTATCAGGACTGTGAACTCTGACCTCTCCAGGGAGCCCACCAAGCGCCACATACTGCCCCCCTTATCCACACACGTTCACACACACACATAGGGCCACATACAGAGCATACAAACACACTCATTACCATTCTATTCACTCACTTATATTTATATTCCATATTGTATATAGACCACTCTCACTATTGCCATTGTCGCTACAATTCTCACTACATTTTTTAAATATTTGTACAGTTGATGCTGTTTTGCACGATCTCGTGAGCACTGCCATTTTACATTTCACTGCACATCCTGTATGAGTATGTGACAAATAAAACTCTTGAATCTTGAATCTTTATTTATTTCATTTAGATTTATATAATTTAATATTTATTTATTTTTGAAATCCCGTCTATCATTGTTGTTGGTGTTGTGTACCCTTTTTTCAATATCGATTGTGGTGTCCTTTTTACATTATACAATTTTACAATTTTACAATATCAATAAAAAATGCTGAACCTAAAAGCCCTTCCTACCTGAATGTGCGTACCTCTATCTCCAACCGACCTTTGCTGTTCCTCTCCTTCAATGTCTCTTTCTATATTGAAATTACTACAACCTATAAACACTGTACCAACTTTTCCCTTGCAGTTACAAGTCAGATGCTTTCTTTTTCACGATACATCATGTTGTATTGGGTCCTACATTAATCCTACATTTACTTTATTTCTCACTCTGACAGGCTGTTGAATTCTGTAATAATATATTATTACATTATTATTACAACTCTTCCACAGCAACAGTTAGTGACTATCAGTGGACTCTGGACTCTGGCATCTCTTAAGATCATTGCAACACATACTCAAGATTATGCACCTATACCCAATCGGATATCGGGCCAATACTGACTCAAATAGCTGGATCGGATATCGTGACCACGGGGCCGATCTATTCAATTCAGTTCTATGTTTATGTACTATATACATTATATACAAAAATTTTGATCAATTTGTTGCTGCATTATAAAAGGTTTTCAAAGGTTTTACCAAGTTGCTGATGTATAAATTATTATTTTAATAATAAATAACAATTCAGTAAATTTATATCTATGTATTTATTTGTTATATTTTGTTTTACAAAGTTAGGAAAGCAATGATTAAGTCAAGCCTGATGCTGCTTTACACATAAAAGAGTGATCCTAGACACAGTAAGGCATACAGTTTACTGTATGCCTTACAGTAAGGCATACAGTAAGGTCATTAATATTATAACGGTAATTAATATTACAACTTATTTTCTCGTGAAGTTATGACTTTATTCTGGAAATCTCAGATTTTTTTCCCTCAATGTGACCCTAATACTCCGTAGTACATTTTCACTTTGGCCCTCACTGCATTAGACTTATATACTATATACTTAGACTATAAACTGTGTTACCTTCATCACAATGTTCAAATGTTTTGCGGCTCCAGACAGGTTTTTTTGCCTAAGATGGCTCTTTTGATAGTAAAGGTTGCTGACCCCTGACATAGACCGTGTAAAGTTGAAATCTCCAGATAATCTTCCCATGAATAGCTAGACAAAGTCAGAATTTCTGGAGTTTTGTTGTGTGGGCAGCACAAATTAAATACCAAGATAATTGCATCTTGTCAGTGCATGCAATCTGCTGCGTGGCAGCCAAGAGTTAATTATCTGTATTAAGTTATTCAATAGTCTAGCCCTAAATAAAGACCAAGTAAAGTTGTTTCAGTTTCATTTAGTTTGGGCCATCAGCCCCCCTGTCGTTTTACTCTAAAACAAAGTAGTGTGATGCTTTTTAATGTTATCTGTGAGGATTTATATTTTGTTTTATTCTGTAAATCTCTAGTTGATGTCCTCGGACCTGCAGTGCGCTCCAGGGTTCGCGCCAGCTATGTTGCCACATCATGTGATGTTGTTGAAACACAGCAGCAGCAGCAACAGCAGCCAGAGACGCACTGTGAGGATCAGTGTGTGTGGAATTAAAAAAAAAAAGGTATTTCAAAGATATCTTCATAATCCTTTCAGGGCAGATCTGGGTTGTCAGAGTTAGTTGACCAAATTAAGACACTTTCTGGGGGCTTGGTTGTCATTTGTGTCTCTTTCTCTTAAACTCTTTGGCTAACTATGTGAGCTCATGTTAGCTCGATAGCATCAACAACATCCAGCAGCCAGCCAGGCTGAAGCTGGAGCTGAAGCTGCAGCTGGAGGCGCAGCAGCAGAGAGGAGCTGAGCCTCGGAGCCTCGGAGCCTCTAGTAGCCGACGATCATTTCCGACAGCTCCGTATGGATTTGACGTCGGCTTTACATTGTTGCTTGATGTTTCACAAAGGCTCGACTACCGCTGATTTCGAGGATGGGGGAACCGTGTGACCTTAAGCACTTCGTGAAGTGAGTACCTCGAGAATCACTCATTGTTTTATCACCGTTATGTTTATTGTGGTTTTAGCCATTTTCACTACAAGACAAAACATCTCTAGTTAGCTAGCATGCTAGTAAAGCCGGGTGCAGAGACTCGGAGTGTTTCGGGTCCTTTATATCCTTAAAAAACGGAAATAATCAAACCCTTTCTGCTTATTAATACAATTAGAAAAGTAAACAAGCTTCCTGCTATTGGAGAAATCAATTGTTTTGACTTTACACACAGATTAATAGAGTGAAACACAAGCTAACATTAGCGTTAGCCTACTAGTGGCTAAGCTAGCTTGGTGTTAGCTGCTGATGCTAGCAGAGTTCCTCGGCTAGCTTCGTTTATAGACACAAAATGTTTGTTTACCTCTGCTTCCACAACTGAAAAACACGTCAAACCAGTCTCCCTGTATCCCAAAGCATCTACTAGTCAACATTAACAACATTAATTATACAATAGCACAACACGAGCTCTCTTTAAAGATGACACACTGTTCATGTTAGCTTAGCTTAGCTTAGCTTGGTCGTGGTGTGTGTTTTGTATAAACCAGCGTCACAGTCGAATAGTTAAATTTATTGCCATCTTACCTGTCAGCTTACTACTTATATATGATGTAGTATGACTAGTTAGCACATCTTGATATGTCACTAAATGTGCTACACAGCTGGTTGTGTTAGTGGGTAGATTCATCCCTTTTAAAGGCCATGTTTTGGCTGCATCCATTTCTCCCGCACAGGCCATGCTTTAGTTTAGTTTCCTTTATTTGCTTTCAAACCAGTCACCTTTTGTTTGCACAATAGTATCGGATGTGTTATTTCACATAAAATCCCTCAATGTACAGACAACCCCTTTCTGTTTTTGTTGACCATTTGCTTGAGCTTTTACATGTATAATAAATAATGAGATGCATGTTCACTGCTCGCCTTGCATCCATGTTTTTCATCCTCCACCATGGTAGTACTATTTATAAACCATAGGTGAATGTAACCTTTTACTTGTGTTGTTGCAGTGATGCATCTAAAGCGACTAGAGAGTAGAGTTTAACAGCCCACCAAGCTGAGAAAAAGGGGAAATCCTTGTCCAATAGCAGACATTAACATTAAAACGTGCAACTGGTATCTCTGCCACATTGCAACGACAGATAACTCACAGGAAGGGAAGCCTGCAGAAGTCGTTAATACGGTTGAAAGCATGACACCACATACTGTTTGACATGGTGTACATATAGTGTGTTTTGCACAAGCCACACCACAAGTACAAAAAAAACACCACATTTACTATGCCAACCTCTATTTCATGATGTCAAAATTATAAAAGTTCCTGACACAGTAGCTGTAAGTTGTTGTGGACGAACCAGACTCAGTTCATTGCATCCCTATCTTTCTTTTTGTCAGGTGTGGCGTCACTTTGGAGGGCTCATTTCTCTGATTTGGATTATTCTTGGCCAGCAGCCTCTTCAGGCCTACTTATCCTAGACGAGTTTCTCAATGGACACCCTGCTCCAGTCAGAGATCAGGTATTAGACAGCACAAAATGCAACTCACAGTGTATGTATTGTTTTTAGAGTAGTTTCATATGAAATTGGAAGTCATTTTAGTATGGTTTTCAAGTTGTATTTTGTTTTGGTTGCAATCTGTGCAGATATTTCTGGCACCTATTTACTGTTAAAATCTTATCCTAAGCCCAAGGTTTTGTCATTATTTATGTACTGATAGTTATTTGACAATTAAAACCACAAGACTATCCTCTGCAAAAATGTTTTGTGCTCTTTTTTTTTTAATTTAGATGTCTGATAACATGTTGTCTTCACATGCTGTTATCCATTTATGTTGTTATTATAGGTTTAGGTTAGGTTGTGTCTTTTGTATAGTGTACCCACAGATACAATATACAGTACATTATTGCCTGTGATAGAAGTATACAATGGTAGAAACATCTCTAAATAATGCATGAATAAAATGAAATCATTAGTAGGAAAGGAGACACAAGTGAGTTTATTTCACAATATATGCACAATGGATGAGTCACATTTTATGTTAATTAGCTTGAAACATGAAACAGTTCTGCATTATAGTTAGAATAACATTTCTATATTTAGCGTAAAACAACATCAAGCTAAAAAGGTGAAGTTCTTGGTCGAGTAGGCCCAGTCCATTAATCACTTGACTGCAAGCTGCTTGTTATAGCCCTTTCTATATAACAGAATGTCACTGCTGAAGTGTTTCATTTTGAAGGTCACAGAGAAAAAAGGAAAACATAATATCCCAAAGGATTATATGACCCAATTTTTGCCCAGCACCCACATTGAGCCTACCCTAAGGAAAACACACAGTTTAATAGGACACAAGGAGGAACAAAAACCCAATTATTCATGTTTCTTATATGTTGAATACTTACATCTGTGTTTCTTTGTTTTTTTTGTCATTTTTTGTAATGGCAGCACCAGTTGCTTGCTCAGCAATGTTGACAATTCAAGCTATACAATATGAGTTGCAGGTTCTTTCCACCCATATTTAAGGGACCCTCACAGATATTCCCTCACAGTATAGCCTACTCTACAGTTGGTTTACAGTTTTTTAGGGGTTTAGTTTGGTCTACTTTAGGTCTGTTTACTTGGGTTCACGGTTAGGAATACATACCAGTACGTATACAATTTATAAAACAGTAATTATCACAGAATCACAAAAATGGTTAAACTCATGTTCATCCCATCATTATCCCATCAACAGAGTGGTGTTTTCTTTAATGAGTGATGAAACACAAAGTATTTTCTGTCAGAAGACCTCACTTGCATGGATCTAACAACAGAAAGACTGTCCTTCCTGTCATACAAATAATTAATATTTCATATGGCCTTTACTTTAGCAGCCATAGTGAATTTGTTTGGGTTCTCAGTGGTGTTGTATCATGTGAAAAAGTGCATCATTTTTGGTCAGGCACACTTAGCCTAACCTTTGCTATGTTCCTGTCTAACAAGAATGGATTTCTGAATTAAGTAGGATATGAACCTTGAATGTATGTCGTTGAAACCAGGCTATTACTGTGGAGACTATCTCATTAGACACATATTTTATTATTAACAAAAGGTTTATCGTTGCTTTTCTCTCCATGGTGGCTCATTGTTTAGCACTGTGGCCTCACAATAAGAGATAGGTCCTGGGGTTGAATAACAATGCTGTCCATCCTGTTTGTTTGCCTGCTCTGTTCATGCTTGCATGGGTTTCTATGGGTGCAGGGCACCAGACTAACTTTTTACAACTTTGTTATAGTAAAACTACTACAAAGTGTTGTAGTAGTTTTACTACTGGTCAGGATTAGGCATTTTACCGCTGATAATTTTTGGTCTGGCCTGGGCCTTTCAGGGCTGGGGACAGGTGTAACGGGCACCGCAGCAATTTTCTCAATGAAACACAATCGATAGTTCTCTTCATTTTGAATTACCGCTATGTTTTAAGGTTGTGATGCCGCTCGAGTAGAGTAAAGGGCGTGGATTGAGACATATGCAAACAGAGACAGTCTTGCTAAAAGTCAGGTGTAGCGGTGCGACCAATGAAAATGTTTAGTCACACTTGACAGATTTTTGCTCGCATGTGTGAGCACTGAGGCGCATCAGTTTTCTGCTGCATCAAAGTCATGCTCCTGCTGTTGAGCAAAGCACTGGCTTTAGAACTGGAGCTGGTTCTTAGGCATTAGAGAACCCAACCCCAAATTGGTTTGAGTGGATCAAATGCAGAGGGGATATTTCTCTACAGGAATCGGTATAATCCAGTTTGGGTTATATTTAACATTGTTTTTTTCTGATATCCAGTGTGGCCTCTGATAAATTACTTTATTATAAACTGAGCTGTTTTACTGTCCCGTCCCCAGAACAAAGCAGTTAAGCACTTGGCCTCAAGGTTTGGTGGATGAAATATTCAAGACCATCAACACCATGCGGTATTTATGTACTGTTGAGCAAGAAACACCCTAATATTGATACATTTTCATGGAGAATACAGTTGTTTTTTTTACCATCATCAGACAACATAAAACATTCATAATGACAAGGCACTATTATTTTTCTGTTTAAAAAAACAAACAAAAACACATCTTTTAGATTTATTTTTTTTCAAGTTACTATGGCCACCTACTTCCTTCTTCCAGCTATTCCAATGGTTTGTTGTTCTCCATGTAAAGTTAGGGATAATCCAGTCTATGTGCAATGTTCAATAGGCCACTTAACCTGACAGCCACAGGAGTACTTCCTGTCATTTGCCTGCCATTCGAACCCATTACTTCCAGTCACTGTCTATTCGTCACTGCACCACATTGAGCATGTGGCCTAGACACATACTATGATATGACTGCCCTGAGTTGGCGTTGATCCTAGGAGTCTTGTTGCATGTCATCCATTCCCCCTATTTCCTGCCACTCTTCATAATTTGTAAATGACAAAAGTGGTTTAGATGAAATTAAAAAAATTCTATATAAGAGTGTTTTCTTTATTTTAATCTCTGGGATAAATCACAAGTTACAAAACAAATCAAGAGTTATAAGAGCAGGTGGTGGAAAGAGTACACCTAACATTGTTGTGGATTGGGCAGCAGATGTTGTGCTTCGAAGTCATTAACAATTTGGAGCACACACAATATGTTCAGGGACATATTCATATCCCACAAGGCTACTTTGAGAATTTTGGATTTTTATCCCTCCTGATCTTCTCAACATTCATCCGACTGGGGTGCCCGCAGACCCCAGAGATATACTTTTTGTCATATCTCACAGATGCTTTATCCTATCATTCCAATCATGATTTTGTCAATCAATTTGTTCCTAATGCCTTCATGTCATTGTTTTTATTTCATCTTTAAATAATAATTTAAAATACCAACGTATTATGGTACTGGGGGAACCCAGTCAAAAGCACCACATTGCAGCCTATGCAGATTTAATAGATACAATAGAATAGATAGATAACATGTTTGCCATAGGTCCTAATTAAAAGTATAACACACTATCAGGGAGTGGTAGGGTACTCTGTCATTCATTTTAAATGAGACAGTCAGAGATGCAGCAGTGTGTCTGCTGTTTGTTTGATTGTGCTTTCCTCATGTTCTCTGTCTGTTTTCGTTTTACAACCCTCCCAAGATAATAATCTTTTTTTAGATGAAATTAATTACATAACTTATCACATTTCGAGAAGAAATAACTTTTTTTTTTGCTATGATGGTTGTTAAATACGTTGGTAGTGAGAGGGTTAAAGGGACTGTTTGTAACTTTTTATTCGTATAAATGTAGCGGGTCGCCACATATGCGCGTTCGCGTGTGGCCGCTGCCTCGTCTCCTCTGCCTGCCTGCCTTCACTCAGACAGCGCGCGTTCTCGTTCAGCTCGCTCCACCTCTAGACGAGAACGCGCGCTCACTCCACACTGCAGAAGAGTTAGTTTAGCTCTGAGAATATCTAGTGAATGTTCAGTGGACGTTTGTGCAGAAATAAATGCTGCAGCTCCTCCAGACGAACAGAGGTTTCCCGTGTCTTGTGAAAGGACGGAGCTGCTCAGCGAGTAACGTTACCGTCTCGTTACCGACCGGGTGCCGGTGTCTCCCTGCTCTCTCCGGCTGCGGGCGGAGAGAGCAGGGAGACATGCTCCCAGAGCCCCGCTGCATCAGCCTGCGCTGAGGCAGGAAAAGCCAACACTAAGATCAGATCTACATCATGTTCATGGAGAGACCTTCGTCTGGTCAGCTAACATTACTGCCAAGCAGCTGAAATATAGAGTGATATTGTGGTTTTAGCTGACGTGTGTCTCCTCACTGTTTTGAGCGATGCTCATTCA
>CAKAOH010023005.1:0-12805 GCA_916701665.1 Sebastiscus tertius
ATTTTTTGCTTTTACTAGAAAACGCAAAAAGTTGGTACCACTTGGTAGATGACAAAATAGTCGCCATACACGGGCAGTGTGGCAGATTAGTGGTTAGCACTGTAGGAAGTTGGTCCTGGTTTGAATCAAGCAGACGCCCCTGGGCCTTTATGTGTGGAGATTGCATGTTCTTCATGTGTCTGTTTGGGTTTCCTCCTACAGTTTAAAGACATGTAGGCTAGGCAAACTTAAACTCTTTGGTTCTCTATCCCTAGTATTGGTTTTCTGCCTTCAACCTCTCCAAAACAAAATACTGTATTAAATGTGGTGGCCTTTTTGTTTCTTGTATCTGTTTGCCATTTGACAGTAGATTTAATGGTGAAAATGCCCACAGTCTCTCTGGTCTGAGATTATCTTTATTTTGGGGTTTCATTACAAACGGAGTTCTATTAAAATACAGAAATAAAATGTAAATACCTTGCAAAGATTAACACTGATACAAACTAAGGATGCACTGAAACCGAATCGGATATTGGGCCGATACTGACTCAAATTGCTGGATCGGGTATCGGTGACAATGGGGCCGATCTATTCAATTAAATTCTATTTTTGTATGCTATATACATTATATACTGGAATTTTTAGGTTTTGACCAATTTGTTGCTGCATTTAAATGGTTTACAATTGAACTGCAACTCCTGTTAATTTTTTTACCAAGTTGCAGGTGTACAATTTTCTTATTTTAATACAATTTAGTAAAATTTTAGGTATGTATTTATTTGTTACATTTCAATTTACAAAGTTAGGAAGGCAATCTTTAAGTCACTTACACTTCCACACAGTGAGGCATGCAGTTTTTTAATTAAAAACTGGTATCAGATCAGTACTCCGTATTGGCCGATACCCAAAGCCCAGGTATTGCTATCGGTATATCGGGACTGAAAAAGTCGGATCGGTGCACCCTAATACAAACCTGAGCTTTATATACCGTAAGTAGGTAATCCTAACCATATCAAGCTGTGATCACTTTATTATGAACAAAAACAATGAATAAAAAATAAATATTATTCATATATTTAACTTAAGGCCATAGCATAATGAGATGAAGGACTGATAGTGAAGAAAAACACAGCTTCAGCACTGGCTCAGCCCCACAGAGCTTGCCATAGCAGGTTAGTTTCAGGCCATTAGTTGTCATGGTAACAGATACAGTAATCCTGTTTTTTGAGAGTCCTTTTCTTGGACCAGAAAATTTAGGAGCTCCTGACTTTGCAGGAGAAAGGGTTTGGTTAATTGGCTTTTTTATTTATTTCTGGAGTACCCCTCATAGATGCTGCATAACCATAGGATTATGAAAGAGGTTGCTTTGGTCACCATATCATATACTTTTACTTGTAACCTTGGCCCAGAAGGATATTGTGAATCAGTCCCAGTGATGTGGGCCCCACTAATGGATTTTACAAAGACGTTTGCAGTTGATTTGAGTAAGATAAGGGAAATCACATCAAAGACGAGAGTTGTTTTCAGTTCCAGTGACCCTCTCAACCAATCCATTATTGCCTGCCACTGATGCACTGGACTTGATCAGGAAAGAGGACCTCGTAGGGAAGTAGAGAAACTGTCACTCCACTCTGAACAGTTACCGAATATGAATGTCATGAATATTAATATCACACCATCAAGTGTCTAACTCTGAAAAGAGCTGGAAGCAATATGGTCCTTAACGTTAAACCTCTTACTCTTAATACCTGCCCCAGAGGAGCTGCAATGAGGGGGTAGTGTGGGAAAGTAAAGAATATGAATGTCATCTCCATATCCTGAAAATGTAGATATACAGTTCATGCTCAGCCTGGTTGACGTGCTGGGAGTCAGAGGAAGTCCTGTCACTAATATCAAAGCACAAATTCTTGGGAAAGTGGCTCAGCCTTCATCAAATTAAACGAAACGAGTTCTGTGAACTACGAGATCCACATTTTAGAGAGAGAGCAGCCAGCAGCTGCAGTCTTATTTCATCCCAGTAGCACTTACTTTATTCAAGCGATTGAGGAAGGCAGTGAGGCAATGTTAAATTATGTGCCCGGTTTGCAGAATAGGAAGCAGTTTGATCTATATCAGTATCACATTTCTACTGTTAGAAACCCATTGTTACTCATGCTGAAGAGCTGTAGCTGGAGACAATGTGGTTACTGGATGTGACTAGACTGTATCTTATATTAGTGAAGCAGACCATAATCTTGTTTCCCTCGGGGTATAGTAGCCTACCATGAGAAATGCCTGGCCATTCAGGGGGCAAGTACTTTCTGGCTATTATCCATTGGTGACTGGTCAAACACAAGCCTTGAGACTGCATATAGAAACTGTAGTAGTTCCTTCTCTCCATGGTCAACCTGACAGTTGACATGCTAAAATATTTCCTCTATTAATATGTGGAGCTGCACCATAAAAGCTCAAGTCCTCAGTGCAGAACCTTTCTGCATAATATGTTCTACCTGTCTGTGTCTGACTGCACCACCTTTTAAGCCGATACATGAAGCTCATGCTATACAGGCTAGTAGCAATTATGAACTACACAGCACATCCCAACCACTTCACAGCTCTCTAATCAGCCAGAAGAGGGCTTTTAGCCACAGGGCTTCAGGAACAGATGTAATGTCATTCAGTCATGTCTCCTTTCCAGTCCTGGAGGGAGCAGTTGTACAATCTCTATTCTTATATATGTTTCATACTTTCAATTTTTCAAATTAACATTAGTCCGGGGCCATTAGTGCAGGGGGCACTCCTGAAGACCTTTTATGACACTGTGGTGGCATCAGTCTTATTTTATGGAGTGGTCTGCTGGGGCAGCAGCATCTCGGCTGCAGACAGGAAGAGACTAGACAGAGTGATCAGGAAGGCCAGCTCTGTTCTGGGATGCCCCCTCAACACAGTGGAGGTGGTGGGAGAGAGGAGGATGATGGCTAAGCTGTGATCCATGGTGGAGAATGACTCCCACCCCATGCAGGACACCATCTCAGCACTGGAGAGCTGCTCCACCCAAAGTGTGTGAAGGAGCGCTGTCGCAGGTCATTCCTTCCCGCAGAAAATACTGACAAGAACTGCCCTGTACTGTATAATGACTGTACAATATCGTTATCATTATTACTACTCATACTGTGCAATATCTTCAGGTGGCATTTGATTTCATTCTCACTGTGCAATATCATTTTCCACTTGTGCAATTTTTTTGTTAATAGTCTGTTTATTGTCAATACTGTATATACTCCTCCTATTTTTATACTTCCTTCTATTTAAATGGTTCATATTTTGTTATACTTTGTTTAGCTCTTTTTTTTTTTACTGTGTTAGCTGATACATTTTGTTTTTTGCACTATCCCCTTTGCTGCTGTACATTGCAAATTTCCCCACTGCAAGACTAATAAAGGAATATCTTATCTTATCTTATTAGTGTTAGATTTATATTAATTATCTTCAGGTGTGCCTGGACCCTTAAAGACAATAATGCATTAAATATTATGAGTGGGGGTTGAAAAAAAAAAAAAAAGGTAATTGACTGAGGTCTGCAGTTGGACCCTCTGAGCACCGGGTGCACACTGGAAAAAAATAAGTTGATGCATTTTATGTTAGACATCTGGTTAAAATTGTGATAATGCACAAAAGAAAAATAGATTGCTGATTGTGTAATGCTCAATACAATTTCTGCATTATTTACTGCAGTTTGTTTACTTCATTAATTTAAAATTAAATTTAAAAACCAGAATGTAATATGGCACTTAAATGCACAAAATGGGTTTAGTTTCAACAGATATTATTGTATGCAATTTCAGCAATACAAATCTAGATTTTTCTAAAGAAACCAATTAGTTGTTCATTTTAAGAGACCTGTCTTATTTTCTCTTTTGGATATTTACAATTGACATTTGGTTAAAATTGTGATAATGCAAAAAAAAATATTGCTGATTGTGTTGCTCAATAAAAATGTCTGCATTATTTCCTGCAGTTTGTTTAATTCAGACACAGAGCGCCTCACATGACCTGCAATTTCAACTGTGTCCACTGTAGCGCCAAACCTTTGCGCAGCAGCCATTGCGCACCGCCCGCATCTTGCCCATCTGGCACCGCACCGCACCGCACCGCACCTCACCGCCCAGACAGCGCTTCTCCGAGAGGCGCTTGAGTGAAACGCGCATGCGCAGTGTTAGACCTCCTGTGTGTCTTTCCTTTTCCGCGCCTGCTGCAGCTGCAGCTCCGGGCTCGGCTCGGTGCTCTTCCTCTCCTGGCACAGCATCACATTTGTTCTCCATAGAGCCGAGCCGAGCTGAGTTGAGCTGAGCCGCGTCTCTCTCTGCATGGACACATCTGCTGGAGCCGCCAATGTATCTTCTCCAGTCACACATAGAGGAATAACGCTGCTGCTGCTCCTGAGGCTGGTGAGTACGTGAAGGTAACACACGGTGGGTGATTGTGTGCAGAAGCTGCTCCATAGTAGGTCATGGTAGCTGGATTGTTAGCGGTAGTTATTGCTTTTCTCCGGCCTTCCTTCTCCGGTAACGTGGCCGACCACCTCCCCCTTGGTTAGCTTTCACTAGCAACCCAACAAGACCTTGGGTGTTATGCATGGAAGCGTCAGATACCAAGGTAGCAGATGAATAGTGCTCATGTGAGAAGAGCCTCATAATAGAGCTAGTAAAAACGATACTATGTGTGTGTTATTGGTGAAACAACATCCCATTCGTTAGCAATGTAGTCACTCTGCAGTAGCAAGCTATGGTAGCTTGAGATCCTCAATATCCTGGTGTTATTATTATATTATTATTATTATGTCTTGGCATAGGGTTCCTTCAGTGTGTGGTGTTGCGTTCAGGTACACCTAATGTTTGGTGGCTTGTGGTGTATAGTTAGATAATTCAAGCCTCAAATAAGGCTCTCATTCCCGTGCATGACAGCTTAAAATGTTCAGATTTACATGTTTATGTTTATGCTGTGATATTTCTTTTTTTTAACTAAATTAAACATGTTTATAATTTTGAATATGTGTGTGTTGAATAGAAAAGAGAGAGATGGGTTCAAACATGCCCCAAAAGGACACCTTCAAGAGGAGCAAAACTTAACCAGCATTATTATAATTATAAATTGTGATTATAACGTTATATTATTATTATTATTATTATTATTATTATTATTATTATTATTAGTGATGTCAATCAATTTAAATATTTAATCCTGATTAATCGTAAATGAATCACACATTTATCTGTTTCAAAATGTACCTTAAAAGGAGATTTATCAAGTATCTCATGTTCTTATCAACACGGGAGTGGATAAAATATGCTTGCTTCATGCAAATAAATGTATATATTTATTTTTGGACATCGATTAACGACGCAAATTAATGACAAATATTGCCCAGAAATCCTCACAGGTACTGTATTAAGCGTAAAATAATATGCTCAAATCATAACATGGCAAACTGCAGCCCAACAGGCAACAACAGCTGTCAGTGTGTCAGTGCGCTGACTTGACTATGACTTGCCCCAAAACTGCATGTGATTATCAGAAAGTGGGCATGTCTGTAAAGGGGAGACTCGTCATGGGTACCCATTGAACCCATTTACATTCACATATCTTGAGGTCAGAAGTCAAGGGACCCCTTTGAAAATGGTCATGACAGTTTTTCCTCGACAACATTTTGGAGCGTCATTTAGCCTCCTTCATGACAAACTAGTATGACATTGTTGGTACCAATTCCTTATTCCCTAGTTTCATATGATACCAGTATATTCACTCTAGCTTTACAACTGAGCCCACTACAATCTCTGGAAGATCGATTGCGTTAATGCTTTAAAGAAATTAGTGGCGTTAGAAGAAATTTGCGTTAATGTGATGTGAAGATTTTTTTGCTAAGTTGCTAACTTGGCAAAGAAATCTTCAAAATGATCAGTAATTCAGGTGTAAACCTTTTTAATGTAGCAACAAATTGGTCAAAACTTAAATAGGAATTCAAATTCAGTATATAATGTATATAGTATACATATAGAACTGTTGCAAGAATTGAATAGATTGGCCCCACTGTCACGATAACCAATCCAGCTGTTTGAGTCAGTATCGGCCCAATATCCGATCCGGTATCGGTGCATCCTTAGTCATCATCCAAGTGGAATTAAAGAAAAACCCCATTTTACACCTGATTCTCCATAAAGACAATACACTGGCAGTAAACATCATTGCATCACACAAAGAAAAGACCACCAAATACAAAGATAACTATCAAAATATATAAATAAAAATATTAATATCACAAAAATGCATTATTAAATTAAAATAAAATGCAAATCAAGTATTGCCCACTTTATTTAACTGGATATACAAATTGATGTGTTGTTAAATGGACATAGGAAGGCTAGTCTCACATGTCTTGCTAATTGGTTTTGATCAACAACACAGCTCATCTTGGTATGGCCCTGCTCGGAGGCAAGATCACTGTATCGCAGCCAGGTCTGCATGATTTTTTTCCCTGCTGTGAGGATAAAGTGGAAATGCACCTGGTCCTGGGGAGGCTAAAGCATGCAACACAAAGCCAGTGGAAATGATGCGTAAATCTGCAGCTGTGGGATGTGATCCCATTTCTGCAGAAAGACCAGATGGATTTGCTGGCCACGGGCAGGCGGGGCTGCATCTCTTCATGTTGCAATCCAGGGCATCTCTCAGGTGCTCTGTGGAGTTGGATGCTGGGATAAAATGCCGGCCAAGGCAGCACCACTAAGCATGGCCGTTTCTTCATATTTGCAGCCCTAGGCATTGTTCCAACTGTGCCATGTTTGCTAAAACCCCACCTAACAATGTTTTGTAGGATTGGCAAATTGTAATACCTCATTACACAAACTATATTGCTCGTAATATATTTGAATACCATTTTTTTTTGTAAAGAACACAAAATAACTCTAGTTTTCTCATGCTTACATTCTTTTTGTTTTCCAACAATTGTGACCATGTTTAAAAAAGCAACCGCTTTTAACAGTGAAATGAATGAGAATATTTTGGGTGTATACAGTAGGGCTGAAACGATTCCTTGAGTAATTCCAGTAATTTGATTACTAAAAATCGACGCAAATTCTTTGTTTGAAATTATTTTTTTAAATATATTGTTTGCATTTCAGAAAATATTTTATTTAAAAAACAGAATGTAATATGGCACTTGAATGCACAAAATGGGTTTTGTTTCAACAGAAATTATTGTATGGATTATTATATAGATTTGTCTAAAGAAACCAATTAGTTGTTCATTTTAAGAGACCTGTCTTAATTTATCTTTTGTAAATTTACAATTGCTCTTTTAATAATAAGAGAGAAAAAGTATTTTTTTTCCGCTTACCCGATTAATCGATGGAATCGTTTGTAGAATACTCAATGATAATCGATAGTTACAGCCCGAGTATACAGGTATGCCAGTGGAATGCGTAGAAAGTTTTAAGGTTGAAAAATGTATTTTTTGGAAATGTTAAAATTGTGATTGTGTGTCCATTTTCACTTGGTGACATCATGTTTGTGTGTGTGTTGTGTGTGATTTACAGGACACTTCCTTGCGTGACCACAACACCTGGATTGCCTGGTACGCTTGGCTGCCATGATGCTCGGATTACAAGGAAGCACTTCATCCCCCAAAGTGTATCGTTGTGTGGCGTGTTCAGCTACCTTCACTGGATTGGCCTCCTTGCTAGTACATCAGGCAACCCATGCTAGTGCACTCTCCAAGGTCCCTGCCCCTGCACAGCCGAACATCAGTCCACCTTTCACACTGTTTGCAACTATGGACTCATCCGGCGAGCACCCCAGTCCACCGACACTCTTGCCTGAGTCACCTTCTTTATATATTTGTGATTGCGGAGAGGAGTTTCAGGACTTCAATCTTATGCTGGAGCATAAGCGCTCACATGACTCTCAACCACAGCCACTGCAAGATAGTAATAGCGTTCTCTCTAGTGAAGCAGGGTGCGATGAAGTCTTTCCCACCCAGCGTGTATCATTCATTCCAATTGTAACTCAGCCAGGCTTGGTCCTTAGTTGCCCCTCTACCTCAAGGTTGCCAGCTGTCGAACTACCCACAGTAACAGACCATAAAGCAGATGTAAGCCTGAAGGATGGCATTGCCATAGTAACCACTCCTCAAGGCCAGTGTACACCCCCTCAAAATGACAGTGAGAAACAACTTGAGAACATAACAGCCACAGCAGAGCACATACCAGATACTGTAGAGGACATGTGTTTGCAGGACAAAACAAATTCTGTTCTCAGCAGCGAAAAGGGTAAAAGTTTGCCAGGAAATAACTCCCTAATGAAGCTGCTGGCATCAGCATACATGAAACAATTTCGACATCCTCTGTCTCTGAATCAAAACAGTGAAGTGAAAACAGTTACCCCCAAACAAGAAGTCGTCCCGGTTGATATAACACCAGTAGCAGAAACTGAGGTGCCCCCGACCAACGATCTCTCAATAGCAGAGTTAAGGCGGCTGCTTGCAAAACCTGGTATAAAGACAAAAGCTCCATCTATCAGCAAAGTCCTTGAGTCCAGTAAGAAGAAGGTTGTCTCTCTGACTAAGACTTTCTCACCTGTTGTGGTTCTTGAAACTCGTCAAAAGCTCATTGGTCCTGGCAGTAATGGCACATTTGGGAGATATCAATGTGGCCGCTGTCGAAGGGTCTTTCCAAACTTAGACAAGCTGACAGAGCATCATTTCTTGCACAAAAAGGAGAGGATTAAATGTTGTCGTCGCTGCAAACAGCTGATCATTGGGCGACTGCCTTTACCTGACAATCACGTATGCCCTCAGTTAGGAAACAAGACCATGCAGCCATCAAGCTCTTTTAAAAATAAGATACCGTTTGGCCAAAAAATATTGCCATTCCATAGTCTAAACAATTCAAAAAAAGTTTTCTTTTGTCCATTGTGCAAGCACAGCTACGCACGGAGGTGGAACCTCAAAATGCACAAGTGCCAGGGCCCAGGCTCAGCCCCCTCTCCGCAGGCCAATCCCTCCATTCAGAGAATGCCAGTACTGAGATCAAACAGTGAAGCCAAAACGGATGCAGATGTTAAAGCTGGATCTCTACTCAACAAGAGTGTTGCCGTGGGCACCGAAGTTACTGGACGCATCAAGGTCGAGGTGACCTCTCCAAATTCAGAGCAGTCTGCAGTTTCACAGTTGGCCTGGACTCCTCCAGCAAAAAGCTTCTCACCATTCTACCCCAAATCTTCCGTGATGGAGGAGCACGAGGACGCCTCTCTGTGTGTGTCTTCGCACCTGCAAGGAGATGAAATCAGTAGCTGGGATGCAGCCGCAGTTGATAATGAAGACAGTGATGAAGGGGAGTGGACAATGCCCTTGGATGATGAAATGGAGGTGCTCGTCTCTACAAAGGATGCAGGTAACGACAGAGAGGCGAAGAAGTCCTCAGGGACGGCGCCCCCTAGCCTGCGCTATTTTGTCAGTGATGGTGTAAAACGTTACCCTTGTACCAGATGTCAGAAAACCTACAGTCGCCCATCTACTTTGAGGCGCCATCTACGGCTGTGTGGATTTAGGCCGCGTGTAACTGGGCCTATAGCACAGAGTGGTGGTCAGGGTGCCGCTCTTCTAACTGCCAACAATACGAAACCAATGTTTGATTGTTTTGTCTGCGGGAAGACCTTTAACCGCAAAGATAACATGATGGTTCACAGAAGGAAATGTCAGATGCAACGAACATTGGCAGATGGTGGACAGGTGGATAGTAGCGGGACTGCGCAGCAGAGTATGTCAGGCAATGCAACAGACTGTCAAACCGAGGACGATGATGGAGGCAACTGGGGCATCATGTCGCTGCCCTCGGTGCTTCCCCGGAGGGTGACGTGCGAATGCGGGGTTGGATTTACATCTCCAAGGCTTCTCCTGGAGCATCTGCAGAAGCATGCACGGGAATCCTACACATGTCCGACTTGTGGAGAGACTGTTAATTCCTGGGCAGACTACGAAGTTCATCTGCAGATCCACATGCATCCTCGTCACCAGCTGCTGAAGGGTATACAGCCATCACAACCTCTATTGCTTAGATTTCAGCAACAGCCGCCTCAGCTGCAGCCATCTCAGCCAGTGCATCAGCCTCCACCGAAGCAGCCTCGCACAGAGCCGGTTCAAAATACAACAAAGAAGCAGCAGCGGATTGTATGCTCGCGATGTGGCAACACTTTCTCCACTCGTTGTTCCCTTCGTAGGCACCTATCCTGGAATCGATGCAAGGGTGTACGGGCCACAAATCCCGCACACCCGCCCAAGACGTATCACTGTTCCAACTGCAACTCTGACTTCCCGAACACAATCAGTTTGATGTTTCACCAGAGGAGCGGGGCTTGCAAGCCCGCTGTCAAGCCTGTGCGTTGCCCTGCTTGCCTTCGCTGGTTTGGCACCATGGACGGATTGCAGAAACACCTGCTTACTCACAAAACAGACAAAACTCAGAAACAGTCTGACTTATATCGCTGTGACGTCTGCCAGGGCACATACCCAAACCTGAAATCACTCAAAAACCACCGCAGGAGGATTCATCGCATCATGGCTGGAGACACCAAGCCAAAAACACAAGAGCAGCTGACTTCTTAATGACACTTTCTGAAAAAAAAATGGCTAACAGGGGAGCGGTGCATTTAAGAACAGATCACATTTTAGCATAGTTCGTTCTTTCCATATGTGCCAATTGTATTTTAATTGTTTGGGTTTTTTTACACTGTACAGCCACATGAGTTTTTTTGTTCTTTTTTAAAGCAACTCTGAGAGTGTTATAGTAGCTCACCACTGTAAAAAAGAAGCTTTGGTATACTGTACAATTTGTTTTATCCAGTTAATCCCTTATATTGCATAGCCTCATTAGCCTGTAAATGTTTCTGAGTATTTGATAATCAAACTTTTATGACAGAGTTTGTGATGTAGCTCGTTGTTGTTCCTGGTGTTAATAAACATACCAGTATGTGAAACAAGTATGTTACATCATTTTGTGTGATTATGGGACCTATATCCAAGCCAGGAATAACTCTTTTTACAGCTGTCTGGGGTTTATGTAATGGCTTTTCACAATTATCCAGATAACCAACAATCCTGCTTTGTGAGACAGGCATTCTCATTTAATATAAATATCTAATAGTATACTTAATATGAAAGAACTTGTTAGACACACTTCCAAGCTGAAAGAGCCAGGGGATCAAATACAGTATGTACATGTTTTTGCTACTACACAATGACATATTTTGATTATCGGGCCTTTATTACTGTATTAATGCACAGTAACTGTAGGTGTGTTTGTCTTTCCATTAGATGGAATTTGCTATGTTCACAAGATTTCAGTTCACAGTTGCTTTAATTTAGAAGTACTTCTTCACAATAAGATCGTGGTGTGCATTTTAGAGTTAATTATATACATTTGCCTCCAGATTATGTATGCAAACTAATCAATGAAATATAGTGTCACTGTCGAGGTTGGATTATCAACAGCCCCGGGGCCCCAAAAAGCTCCACTTTTTTTTCAACTTGTCTATGAATATATGAGTATGCACAATTTAAAGCATTGAATCAGCTGACATGGTAAGGGCCTTAAGGTGGCTCATAGTTTATTACCTGATCATGAAGACTATCTTTGTCAAATTTTAAGATTTATTTATTTAATCTACATTTTGTATTTGTATTTAAATCAAATTACCACTCTTGTCAATATTCCAGCATAGAAAACTGTACATATTGCACAGAGTTTATTAGGAACAGGTGGCTTTACCACAGCTTGTAGCAGGTTAATCTAGCCATGGTCTTCATAAAAAGTAAGCTTTACAAGCAAAATACTGATTACATTAGTCCTGGAGTGATAACTAGCTAATAAAATGTCTTCCCACAAATGTTGATTCAACTGAATGGTCATTTGTTTTCCATCTTAACAGAGGCCTGATTATTGTATTTTTAATAAATCAGATTTAAAGGAAACCGAAAGCAAAAAAAAGGTGAGAGAGGATTTTTATCCAACCTTGTGGTTTGTCAAGTCAGTTTATTTAATAACAACCTGAAGTGCTTTACACAGTAAAAAGGAAAAAGTGCAGTGTATTAACTAAATTCCTAACTTTTATATTACAATTTATATGTAACACTTTTATATAATCTCCGCCCATGCCTCTAAGTACACAGATAGTTTACTAGTTTTATACTTGTAGGTGTAGGCTACTACTTCAATACTTCTTGGGACTAAATAGGCCCACTTTTTAATTTATAAAAGTATACTTTAAGTGCAAGTATTGTACTGATAGTTTACTAGTTTTATTGGTAGCCCACTTTTTAGTTAATGAAAGTGCACTTTAAAGTATACTCTCTGTAAACTACTAGTTTAATAGT
This sequence comes from Sebastiscus tertius, assembly GCA_916701665.1. Classification (NCBI taxonomy): domain Eukaryota; kingdom Metazoa; phylum Chordata; class Actinopteri; order Perciformes; family Sebastidae; genus Sebastiscus; species Sebastiscus tertius. Next base: position 12,380 of record CAKAOH010023005.1, read on the forward strand.
TTTTATACTGCAAGTATACTTGTATATACATGCAGCCCATTTTATAGTTTGTGAATGTGCACTTTAAAATATATACAGTAAACTACTAGTTAAATAGGTTTTATACTACAATATATACTTTTATAAGTATATATATACTTGTATAAGTATATACATACACATTTATAAGTATATATATACACTTTTATAAGTATATATATATATATATATACTTTTTATACTGAAGTATATACATATATACTTTTATAGTATAAGTATAGTATAAGCCAAGTATACTTTTCTGAAGTATATCTGATAAGTACATAAGTACATAAAGTGTACTAATAGCACACTTGAATAAACTGGTTTATTCAAGTGTGTATTATATGTGTATTATATATACACACACACACATATATATATATATACTTAAGAAAAGTATATATA